>MU726890.1:156916-185414 GCA_026770625.1 Nicotiana glauca | reverse complement strand
CTTTAACAATTTAAGAAATGAAGTTTAATCCTTTTAGAAATTTACTTACTAATTCGATGTGAGTTAAGCAATTCAAGCTACCAATGGGTTCACAATTAATCCACGTGCAATATGCTTTTGGGTCCTAACTACCCGGACAATATCATAATAGTAGTTACACACGGACTCTCGTCACCTCGTGCGTACGTAGCCCCCCATAAATAGGAGCACATACTCAATTACTTCACCTACGGGGTAAATTCCCTCTCACAAGATTAGAAAGGAGACTCACCTCGCTCCGCAGACTCAAAAGCGGCATTCTACATTCTTCCGAAGGCTTGAATCGACGCACAATGAACCAAAACCGGCCAATTAGTGACAAACTAATGAGAACATGCTCAAATACTTGTTAGAAATTCAAATTACACAGATTCCGAACTCTACTTAGTGAAATGACCAAAATAACCTCGGGCATACGTGCCCGGATTCCAATATTTCTCGAAGACAAAGGTCACCCATGACCTCAGGAACTCAAATATATGATTTTCTCCTAATTCCATACTCAAAATCGTGGTCAAATTTGAAGAAATGTAAATTCATAGGTTTTCCACCAAAACCCCAAATTTCTATAATTTCCTTGCCTAAATCCATGTATAAACCTTGTATTTAACTCAAACCTAGCATAAATTACTTACCTCATGACAAGTGACGAAAATAGCACCTCCAAGCTGCTCCCCATCGACTCAAATGGAAGAAAAATGGGGTTGAAATGAACTCAACCTCGAACATAAAATATCTCACTGCACCAGCTGCTTCCGCTTCTGCGGATGTCGCTTCTACGGCTTTGGGCAAAAGGATGCTGACCGCTTCTGCGGCCCCGGGCCGCTTCTGCGATTTCCTTGGACCTGGCCCCCTTCCGCTTCTGTGAGCATTTGACCGCATCTGCGGTCCCGCTTCTGCGGTCCAAGAACCGCAGATGCAATTATGACAGAAGCAGCAAATCTCAAGCCTTCCCAAATTCCACTTTTCGATCCGATAACCACCCGGGAATTCACCCGAGGCCCCCGGGATCCCAACCATTCATACCAACTAGTCCCATAACACATTATGGACTTGCTCGAGGCCTTAAATCATAACAAAAAACTCTAAATCCATGAATTACACCCCGAATCATGCTTTATGAATTTGAACTTTCCAACTTTTATTTTCGATGTTTAAACCTATCACATCATGTCCGATTGACCTCGAATTTTGCACACAAGTCATATTTGACATTACGAACCTACTCCAACTTTCGGAATCGGAAACCGACCCTGATATCAAAAAGTCCACTTCCAGTCAAACTTCTCAAAAACCTTCAAATTTCTATCTTTAGCCAAATGGCTTCAAAATGACCTACAGACCTCCGAATTCACTTCCGATCGCGCTCCCAACTCCAGAATCACCATACGGAGCTACTCCCAATCTCGAAATTCCAAAAGGACATTGAAACGCACTTCAAACCAAACTTATGAAATTTCTTTCAAAATGCCAACTTCCACAATAGGCGCCAAAACGCTCCCGGGTCATCCAAAACCCGATCCGGGAATACGCCCAAGTCCAAAATCATCATACGAACCTTGCCGAAACCTTCAGATGTTGATTCCGAGGTTGTTTACTCAAAATTCCAATCGTAGCCATTTTCTCCAACTTAAGGCTTCTGAAATGAGAATTTTCATTTAAATTTTACTCCGATCTTCCTGAATTTCAATTCCGACCATGCGTACAAGTCACAATACCTGAAATGAAGCTGCTCATGGCCTCAGACTGCTGAACGACGCGCTAGGGCTCAAAACGACTGGTCGGGTTGTTACATTCTCTCGCACTTAAACATATGTTCATCCTCGAACGTGCTGAGAACTATACTGAAGTAGTCTGAAATTGCTGTTTAACTTCTCATGCACCTCCCCGTGCTACCACAACTTCGCTGAGCACATTGGCTCGATAAATTCTGAAGATATTCCCTTTTATTCAAGCAAATAAGCCTTAGAGCCCAATTCCAACATTTGGAATTCTATGTCACGCCTGTTTCCAACATACGATCACCGTATCAATCACTATACGCTGTACTCAAACATGACTGCATAACTCTGCTGAATTCACACTTTGCATCACTTAATCCATAGGACCACAATAATATTTTCTGATCAACTTAGCTAAAAATTCAACGAATCAGATGCTCCCATTACACCTCATGACACGCAAGTCTTACTCTAACTCTTACAATACCGCCACGACGGATGAGATGCCGAAATTCATAATCAACTGCCGGGTCAACCAACCATCGAGTCTATACTTCTGATAAGAAATATTACCATATTCTTAACCAAATAATGATCTTCGCTCCATAATATACTTTATATAATCAGATTGCACTGATCCTAAGTCCCACAATCTCATCTTACCCAGTATGAACAGCTCAGGCAATAAGCCACTCCGAATGCGATGACAAGTCTCATATGACTCCACAATGTGTAAATAGGCCACCAATCCGAACACAACACAAACAGAAATCGAACTCTGGAAGGAATTACCTGACCCCCGCACTAGTACGGACCTTCCTTAGAAGATAGGTAGCGAAACACACAAAAAAATTAACATATAGAGGACCAGACTCGACATTACACTATTACGGCGTGCAACCCGATCCAAATGACATACCCATGGCGGCGTGCCATCCGATCCAAATAACATACCTATGGCGGCGTGCCACCCGATCCATACATAGATCTCACATAAGGAGATTGCACTTTGAGCTAAATCTGCTCATTACAATAAAAATATAGAATTTCGATCGCAAGCATGCTAAGTGCATAATACCATCCGCGAGAAAGCACATAGAACTATAGGCTACAAAACTCAAGCACAACTGAGGTACGGTACACGATCTGAATCTCAAGAGCCATTTGCTCATAATACGACATTCCCACACAGGTCCTCAACACATACACAATTCCTCAGGCTGTTTCACCACTCACACGGCGCAATGTATCACTTCATGAAATATCTGACAACGAGATCACACCCTGGCTACTCTATAAGGAGTGCATTACTGAAATGAACACAACTGGCTTGCTATAAAGCCCAAATTCACATTTAAATCCATCCACCAACCTCAAGTTAATCCTGATCATATCAAATTAAGCCAATGACCTTTCAAGGGTCCATACTAATTCCCCACCTCTCGTAGCACACAAGGACAACCATCATAACCGGAGTACAATCCACAACTCAGAATCCGAGTGCCCTCCAGGCATCCATTCTCAATTTAATGATATCGTCACAATTATTCATACTTGGTTTATATCATTAATCAATCAAGTGGCGTCGTGCCACATTTATGCAATCTTCCTGTGGGACACGCTCCCACAATCTTCTGAAATAAATAACGGGTCCACACATCTAAACCATCAGATGCACTAACACTGAAAAGCGATCCAGAATCCTTAAATATTATGCAAAACCTCTTCCACAACACATCGATCTCAGGTGGCGTGGAGGACAATACCAATTTACTCTAATCATTCAACCCTTTCCTTGCTCATCCGAGCCCGTGACATCCTTGTCAACACTGAACTGTAACCTTTATCCTCACTTCCTATTTCCATGCTACTCACTGCACCCAACGTGCCAACATACGATAGAATACGATTTTCATCATAACTCCAAATTCATTAATATTTCACATTTCATCATATAAGAACCTTGCACTTAACTCACTTCAGGAGAATCATAGCAATACACCGGTAATTTCCCATAACAGTAGAATATGTAAATCTGCAAGTAGTGGTCCAAGCCACCATAGCCCTTCCGGAATTCGCCTTCACTTAACAAGCCATAACAGAAGAATGCCCCTGATAAATCATCAATCACGACGGCCGACAGACCTCACACGTATCTCCACAAATCATACACATAACTTGATCTCGCGAACTGAACTGATCACTGTCCCCAATATGCCAATTCAACTATGGCTAATCAATTTACCTTCTTCCAATTCATCCTTTCTTGCCTTAAAAATAAGGCTAACTCCATTCAACACATAACATACTCCATCTACACTCACTCCGAGTGTCCTTAAATCACAAGACCAGGCTGTCTCAATTCCCACGAAGATAACACCCAAATGCTACACCGCCAGTCAAACATCCCGGAACATTCTGTGCCTCTTCTCATTAACTGCTACAAAGCTTGATTCTTAATTATACCTACAAGCTCGACATCATTAGGCACCACACTTTACCTCTTGAATTCACTAGGACCGTTACTGAGAGTCACCCGCTCTGACTTGGTCCCGAATATAATCAACTCTATGAATCTTCTAGCACATTAATACCCTCTCAACGAAGCATCTGGCAGAACCACTCCCCTTTAAACTCGCTTCTATACAAGGCATAAATTCTGAACCTTTTCCTAAGTTCGAACATGAGCCCATAAGGCTAACCATAGCACTTCCTTAATAATTCCTCCGCTCAGTTTACTACTTATAGTCTTTTCTCATAGCTGGATTAATCCATCAATATGCTAATAACTAGAAATCACGCAATTAGTTAATCATACAGCCCAATCATAAACGGTGGGACTCTCCCACTTAGCTTGAAGCCATCATTTCACCATTCTTGAGTTCGCCCGACCTTTTTACCTCTTATTGACTTAACCTCGCGCCACCAATTATCAAAATCTCTCAGGATCTTCCTATAAATCCCCATATTTCATATTCTGAGTCATCATCCACATTCGCACGACCGATCTTTTTGTTGAACAACCAATATAATTCTTTGCAAAAGCTTTGCCAACCACGCGACCGCTAATCTGCTCACGGGGAATAACCCACCTAGGGAATCACCTCCCGACATCTTCCCGTGCCGCTGTACGGGGTACATTCACTATGACACCAATAGCCCATCCTGAGTCCGAGCTCACTTTCCAGTTGCACAAGTCCATTCGCCCCTTGCGGACATTAATTAAATGCGCGGTAACATCCTTCCAAATTCAGGGTTATGCTGCACCCTCCTCCATTTCAAGTAGCTCCTTTCCGCCATAATAATCTTCTGCTGCATAATAGCCCATACATCAGATCATACCCGCAGGCTTCAATCACTAATCATTAAAATCCCCAATTCGATCCATACTCTCTTTAAGGTGCGTAGCCATCCTACTACCAAGCCCATATGCAACCCTCGCCACTCTCCCACTTTGGCAGAACTCTTCTCCTTAACCGGTGACTCGACCTTGCTTCTCATACTTGGCCTTCTAGGAATTTTAAACACCGCCTGGCACTTCCCACATGTCCTTCCTCATACTTTGCTGCTCAATTGTTGCCTCAAATAAAATCTATCTTCGTGGTACTTGAATCCACCATTGCTGCTAACTTTAAACCTTTCCAAAGATCATCTTTATCGAGCCGTCAACATTAGAAATTCTGATTCGATCTTAAACCACTGCATCATGCGATATCTGATAGTTTTACCTTCAATATTATTTCACAGTATCCTGCCATAAAGGCGAATTGTAGCAGATTATAACACCAACAACTTAGTGCGTTCAATCAGGACCACGACACCCTCTCATAAAAGAAAGCTCAACCACGCTTGCAAATACCAAGCCTCATTACTTCCACCAGCCCACACCCGACCATTCTTAGTTCGACTGCCTTTTCCCCTGTCGGGAATAAAATATTGAATCCCTTTGATTACACACTGAGTAAATCTCCCTTCAATTTATTCACTGCCCCTACGCGCGGGCAACCACCCTACCATCACCACAACACTACGGAATAGTCGCTCATAAGCATTATGGCAACCTGTGCATAGCCTCAAGGCTGTTAGAAGTTCTGTTACTGAGCTAAAACAATAGAATATCCCTCCAAAGTGGGACTATAATAGTCCAATCAACTATACCGGGAAAATCATCCCGCACCATATTTGTAGTGCCATTATAATCCTTCAATTTTCAATTTATAGCAAGCGCTCGCGTCGCGTAAGATTGTGTGGGAAGGAATCAAAGGCATAAGCCTCAAAGGAAATCGAACCACACGATAAGGGAATCAAGAAGGTAAGTACTCCTAACAGTTCTGCAGCCTCCTGAGGATAAGTACAGACATCTCTGCACCGATCCGCGAGACTCTACTAGACTTGCTCATGACTCGTGAGGCCGACAAGAACCTAGTACTCTGATACCATGTTGTCACGGCCAAAAATCTACTAAGGGTAGTGGTGGCGCCGGACACCGCCGTCAGGCCAGCCAACTCAAATACTTAATTAAATATCATTTTTAACACATTTGAAATCCAGGATTTTTCCTTGCTTATTAAGAAATTTTAAAGGATATAGTTTCAAATCAAATTTAAATGTTGAACAGTTAATACAATACTTCAAACCATCCCAAAACCCGGTGTCACAAGTGCATGAGCAACTATCGATATGGAAAAATAAAATACATCATATGTCCGAAATATAGTGGGCAGGGAATAAATAATAAGAAAGCACTGGAAGGAACTACACTAGCTGCGGGTCGTCTCGAACAATGCAGCTCACCTAGTCCCAGAGTCATCCATGCTGCCACGCCCAGTAGGCTGCTAGAGGTATACATACCTATGCAACAAAAATGCACAGAAGTGTAGTATGAGTACGTAATCAACGTGTACTCAGTGAGTATCCCGCCTAATCCCGAAGGGGTAGAGACGAGATGGTCAACTCCGACACTCACTTGAGGTCAATTAGAAATATTCTTTAAGTGCGAGGATAATCATGGATTTGTATAGAAGTTCTGATTATGAAGCCAGAAAAGCAGGTAAACACCTTCAACAATAAATCAAGGGCTTCTAAAGTTTGTTCTTTATTATCTTATCAGTTTATATCAAGCCACGTAGGGCCAATTCCACATTTCAAATTTTCAAGTAACAGATAAACATGTGCAAATCAAGCCGAGGTCGACGGCCCGCTCCAACAGGAATGTAAATTGTGCACTGCCGAGGGTCGAGCGGCACAAACCATAGATGCATCTATTCTCACCGAGGCGTTCGGCCCGTTACATAAATAAACACATATCCTGCTCGCGAATCATCTATGCGACGCAGGAACACATAAAATACATGCTCAATCAGTCAAATAAGAACTTATTGGGGAATATTTATTCAAATAAAACCAATTCTTCTTTAACAATTTAAGAAATGAAGTTTAATCCTTTTAGAAATTTACTTACTAATTCGATGTGAGTTAAGCAATTCAAGCTACCAATGGGTTGACAATTAATCTACGTGCAACATGCTTTTGGGTCCTAACTACCCGGACAATAGCATAATAGTAGCTACGCATGAACTCTTATCATCTCGTGCATACGTAGCTCCCACAAATAGGAGAACATAATCAATTACTTCACCTACGGGGTAAATTCCCCCTCACAAGATTAGAAAGGAGACTCACCTTGCTCCGAAGACTCAAAATCGGCATTCTACATTCTTTCGAAAGCTTGAACCGACGCACAATGCACCAAAACTGGCCAATTAACGACAAACTAATGAGAACATGCTCAAATACTTGTTAGAAATTCAAATTACACAGATTCCCAACTCCGCTTAGTGAAATGACGAAAATACCCTAAGGCCTACGTGCCCCGATTCTAAAATTTCTCGAAGACGAAGGTTACCCATGACCTTAGGAACTCAAATATATGATTTTCTCCTAATTCCATACTCAAAATCGTGGTCAAATTCGAAGAAATGCAAATTCATAGGTTTTCACCAAAACCCCAAATTTCTATAATTTCCTTGCCTAAATCCATGTATAAACCTTGTTTTTAACTCAAAGCTAGCATAAATTACTTACCTCATGATAAGTGACAAAAATGGCACCTCCAAGCTGCTCCCCATCGACTCCAATGGAAGAAACATGGGGTTGAAATGAACTCAACCCCGAACTTAAAACATCTCACTACCCCAGCTGCTTCTGCTTCTGCGGAAATAGTTCCACTTCTGTGGATGTCGCTTCTGCGACTTTTTGCCGCTTCTGCGGCTTTGGGCAAAAGGAAGCTGACCACTTCTGCAGTCTGGGGGCCACTTAAGCGGAACTGCTTCTGGGGTCCCTGGGCCGCTTCTGCGATTTCCTTGGACCTGGCCCCCTTCCGCTTCTGCGAGCGTTTGACCACATCTGCAATCCCGCTTCTACGATCCAAGAACCGTAGATGCGGTTATGACAGAGGCAGCAAATCTCAAGCCTTCCCAAATTCCACTTTTCGATCCGATAACCACCCGAAATTCACCCGAGGCCCCCAGGACCCCAACCAATCATACTAACCAGTCCCATAACACATTACGAACTTGCTCGAGGCCTCAAATCATAACAAACAATGATAAAACCATGAATTACACCCCGATCAAAGCTTTATGAACTTTTAACTTTCCAACTTCTATTTCCGATGTTTAAATATATCACATCATGTCCGATTGACCTCAAATTTTGCACACAAGTCATATTTGACATTACGGACCTACTCCAATTTCCAGAATCGGATTCCGACCCTGATATCAAAAAGTCCACTTCCGGTCAAACTTCTCAAAAACCTTCAAATTTCTATCTTTAGCCAAATGGCTTCAAAATGAACTATGCACCTCCGAATTCACTTCCGATCGCGGTCCCAACTACAGATTTACCATACGGAGCTACTCCCAGTCTCAAAATTCCAAACAGACATTGATAACACTGAAACGCACTTCAAACCAAACCTATGAAATTTCTTCCAAAATGCCAACTTCCACAATAGGCGCCAAAATGCTCCTGGGTCATCCAAAACCCGATCCGGGCATACGCCCAAGTCGAAAATCATCATACGAACCTGCTGGAATGTTCAAATCTTGATTCCGAGGTTTTTTACTCAAATTCCAATTGTAGCCATTTTCTCCAACTTAAGGCTTCTAAAATGAAAATTTTCATTTAAATTTAACTCCGATCTTCCTGAATTTCAATTCCGACCATGCATACAAGTCACAATACCTGAAATGAAGCTGCTCATGGCTTCAGACTGCTGAACGACATGCTAGGTCTCAAAACAACTGGTCCGGTCGTTACACTGCCCCTCTTTTCTCAAAAATACGAAGAGTTTTCATGCAAAGATAAAGTGAGAAGATAAGAGAGATTTTTGCCCGTTTGAATACTCCGTGGGAAGCATTTTTTAAAGGTTTGACCGCACCCTACTTTTGAGGCTGCCTACATATCCTTGGCTAAAAAGGAATCAGGTCAGTGTAGTTCAGGAATGTCTGGTCGCTGGAACTACCATGAAATTGTGACTTCACTGTTATTGCTACTGCTGCCACTGCTTACTGAACCCCTTTATTACACCATGTCAAAGATAAAAAGAAGCTAGACTAAACTATGATCTATGCTTTACAAAATCCTATCTATATCTTTAAACTTGCTCTTGTGGTTCTTGTTGCCTTGTTGACTTGTATTCTCCCGATGATATCCCTTTATTGCCGCCTTGAATATTAATCTAAGATGTTTTTCCTTTCTCCAAGTGGATGCCTGACTGCTGAACTTGAATGTATTCCCTGCTCTCCAGGCGGGCTTCTGATTGCTAAACTTGAAATATATTCCCTGCTCTCCAAGCGGGCTCCTAACTGCTAACTTGATAGGTATTCCCTTGTTCTCTAGGCGGGCTCCTGACTGCAATAAAACAGACAAAACAGAGAATTTCCTGCACCAGTTTGGTGGCTGAGCACATATGTGAGTGTAAACTAAGTCATAGTACCAAATATCAGTAGGAATCTAAAAGCTAAAGCTTGAATTGTACTCCCTTGTTCTCTAGGAGGGCTTCTGACTGCTAAACTTGGAATGTATTCCCTTGATCTTCAGGAGGGCTCCTGACTGCCAACTTGAGATGTATTCCCTGCTCTCCAGGCAGGTTCCTGAATGCTAAACTTGAACTGCTTCTCCCTGTTCTCCAAGTGGGTACCTGATTTCAACAAAATAGACAAAAATAAAGAAAATTTCTGCCCTAGTTTCGTAGCTGGGCTCATATATAAGTGTTAACCAAATCATATTATCAAATATCAATAAGAACTTAAAAGCTAAAACCTAAATTGTACTCCCTTGTTCTCCAGGTGGGCTCCTGGCTGATGACTTGAAATGTATTCCCTGCTCTCCAGGCAGGCTCCTGACTGCTGACCTGAAACGTATTCCCTGTTCTCCAAGCGGGCTCGTGACTCCTGACTTGAAATGTGCTCCCTTGTTCTCCAGGCGGGCTCCTAACTTCAACAAACAAAACAAAGAAAATTTTCTGCCCCAGTTTGGTGGCTGGGTACATATGTGATTGTAAATTACATCATGTTACCAACTATCCGTAGGAATTTGAAGGCTAAAACTTGAATTGTACTCCCTTGTTTTCCAGGCGGGCTCCTGACTGCTGATTTGAAATGTATTCCCTTGTTCTCCAGGCTGGCTCCTGACTGCTGACTTGAAATGTATTCCCTTGTTCTCCAGGCAGGCTCCTGACTGCTGACTTGAAATGCATTCCCTGTTCTCCAAGTGGGTATATGATTTCAACAAAATAGATAAAAACAAAGAAAATTCCTGCCCCAGTTTGGGTAGCTGGGCACATAGGTGAGTGTTAAACTTAATCATTCTACCAACTAATATTAGCAATTTGAAAGCTAAGTCCTGTTATCCAGGGAGGTCCTGACAACTCCTAAGTGAACAACAATTACGAACCTAAGTTATATCTTCTAAAGGTATTACTCCCACCACATTCGTTATCTAAAAGGTCTTAAACTAATCATATTATCCAGGAAGGTCCTGAAAATCAAATCAAGGCTTATCCTAAAGACTGACACTTTTATGACTGAATCATACTACGCTACAACAGAATTTATGCTACATCTTGCTATCTAATGTAAATCTTAAAACTTGGTCCCATTATTCAGGAAGGGGTCCGAAAACTCCTAATTGAATCCTATCTTAAACATGAAAACTTTGAAACCAACTTAAATTCCTCTATGCCATTCATGATTGTTTTGAAATTTAACTAAGCCATATTTTCCAGGAAGGTCCTAAGAGTTTACGGTCAAACCTGTTTTGGTGCTTGCTCTTTCCCTTACGGAGAGTTTCTCTGAAACAAACGAAATTTTCTGCCCCTATTTCAATCAAAGAAAAATCTTGTTAGTTTAAAATGTTGTGGTTGGTTTGTGGCCTTGAACTTTGAGGGAGATTTCTCATTCACTTCCCATGATGACTGATTTCCACTCAAGAACCTTGCTTGTTTATGGACTAACCCCTTTCTCTGTCGTCCTCATCATATAAAATACCTTTTCTCCGTTCAGACCCTATATCCTCTATTTGTTGCATTGCATGAACTGGCATTTCCCCAACCTTTGTGTCTCACATGAATCCTAAAGCATGTCCATTGCCCCCACTCCATGTATATGCTGTTCTTTCTTGACTCAACCACTGGCCTCGTCCTTGAGGTCTATTGCTCCTTCACTTGTCATGATAACTGATTTGCATTCGAAGAACTTGCTCGTTCCTTTACTAACCACTTCCTTTTTCACCCTTAACACAGAATATACCTCTCCGTTCAAACCCCATACCTTCTATTTGTTGCATTGCTCCTGAACTGACATTTACCAACCTTTGTGTCTTATATGAACCTCTAAGCACGACACTTGTCACCCCCTCATTGCGTATGTTGTTCTTTCTAAACCACTGGTCATGTCCTTAAGTTCTACGGCTCCCTCATTTGCCATGATAACTTTGATTTCTGCTTGGAAGATCTTGCTCGTCACTGGTTTACCACCCTTTTGTCAATCTTATCACAGGAAATACCTTTGATCTGTTCACCCTAGCTCTTTTCTGTTGCATTGTCCATGAATTGATATATACCAAGCCTTTGTATTCATACGAATCCTAAAGCATGTTGATTTTTACCAACTCAGTGTGTTTGATGTTCTTTCCTGACTTAAATCACTGGCCTTGGCTTTGAGGTCTATTGTTCCTTCACTCGCCCTGATAATTTTGACTTCCACTTGAAGACCCTGCTTGTCACTGGTCAATCACCTTTTGTCAATCCTACCATAGAAAATATCTCTGATCCATTCACCAAGCACCTTCCATCTTGTTGCATTGTTCATAAATTTATATGTACCAAACCTTTGTATTTTGCAATGATCCTTAAGCATGTTGATTGTTACCAGCTCAATGTGCTTGCTGTTCTTTCCTGACTTATGACGCTTTGATGTGCTAACCAGATCCCATTTTGTGCAATTGGAAAGCTAGAGGCAGATTTTGAAGTCATTTCTCACTTGTTATGCCCAAACAGACTCAGGAAGAGGAAGTAAACAAGACAAAAGGAACATAGCAAAGGACAATGGGAAGAGATGATTCATGACAAGAAAACTATAAAGTAGAAACATATCGGATGTGGATACCAACTCTAATGACCATGACATGAATCTGTGACCTATTCCGTCGAGCAAGCCTGATGTTCAACTCTTGTTATAGCCCCCAAACCATGAAACTGGGCTTCAATGCTCTGATCATCTAATCTTATTCGCAATCCTTATTCGACTTGTAGTGCCCGAAAGTTTTTCACCATCAAGCGTCTCTCATTTCGATCTTTCAGTCGCCTCAAGGTGCCCGTGAAGGTTTTCACCAATAAAACTCTCTCATCTTTGATTTCTCACAGCTTCCGTCACCTTACGGTGCCCGTGAGGGTTTTCACCAATAAGACTCTCTCATTTTCATTATTTTTCTTGCTTGGACAAGAGTGTTGCCCCTGATATGAATCACCTCTATTTTCTTGACTTGGCATTTCTCAAAGACTGATCAAAATGTCTTTATTTGGACCGTACGTGGACTTTTGGATAGGGTTAGGAAGAAAGGTTATCAAAGGCTCAAAACAATCCAAATGGGTTTAAAATTACTACATTCGGAATCAGATTTCTTACAACAACCACAACTTTTGCCCCAGTTTCTTGCTTGGGGACTTTTGGATTTTTATTTTTATGAGACTGAATCATGAGGCTGCCTACGTATCCTTAAAAGGAATCAGGTTGAACGTAGTTCATGTCATAGAAATTACTTTGTTGTTGTGATTTTTCTTTCCTTTTTCTTCCTCTTTCTCTCCTTTTCTTTTCTTTCTTCATTTTCTCTTTTTGTTGTTTTGTTGTTTTGTTGTTTTTTTTTTCTTTTCATTTTTCTTCTTTTTTTCTTTTCTTCTTATTTTTCTTCTCTCTCCTTTCATTCTTTTTCTTTTCTCTTTTTCCTTTACTTATCTTTCACGCTTGCATTTTTTATCTTTGCTACTAATTCCAAAAGAGGGGTATGAAAGGAAATAAATAAGGCTCAAAGGGGGTAACAAAGGATAAAGTGTTTAGATAGCAGAAGAAAATGCCTTCGTCATTCCAATCTCCAAAATATGCCAAGTGCAAACTACACAATTAAACAAACCAAGGAAAACATTTGTAACATCTTTTGATTGTACCAGACTTGATAACCATATCCTCACATTTGCCTTACACATCTGTTGAATACAAAATACCATTGGACAACTCTCTCACTCTCCTTACGATGAACGACCCCTGTAATTTGGGGCAAACTTGCCTTTGGCTTCAAACCGATGCGGCATGATGCATTTCAACAGTATTTCTTTATGCTCTATCTGCCTCATTTTCCCATGGTTCGGGCTTCAAATGATATCAAAATGTCCAAATCTGTTCTTATTTACCTCAAGTGCCCTTATCATCTTCCAAATTGTTTCAACGCTTCCTGGCTAAACTAATTTTAAAGATCATGCTGAGAATTATGCTGTGCAGGTCATGTCACTACAACCAGTATGAAAAGAACTATAAGAGGAGAAGAGAACTAAACAGAAATGACTAGAAATAGCAGAAAATAGAGATTTGCATTAGACAGACGGTGAAAGAGTTTGGACAACAAAACAAGCACAATAAACTGGGGTACAACCCTTGGAACAAACCTAGACAACACTAAATGAGATACTATGACCAAAGGAACTAGACAAAATAAAAGGATAGAAGGGTTTGAGTCACAAGGCAATATCCGGATTACAACCCTGAAAATAACTAGGAGAACAAAAATGACAACAAGCTAAGCCACCAAAGCTCCTCTCCAGCTGACCAAGAAATAGAGCGTCTTTCCAATTACCAAGCACGATATCTTAGCCAATGAATTCTGCATCATCAACACTAGGACCTTTACAAGTCTTCATCACATTGCTCTTAACAAATTGCTTTTGGGCTCCTTTTGCTGACTCGTTCTTAAGATCAACCTCTGATAGCGCTGAAAGTTTAGTAGCGCGTGGGCCTCCGAGGATCCTAGAAAGATCCTCACATTTCTTTTCAAAATAAATCATGCCCACCATGTGGGACTCATTATGCACAACCGATGGACTTTGGCTGGTGTCTGCTGCATTTGGATTTTGTATGACAATGTCGCCGGTATCAATAAGCTTCTGAATTGCATTCTTCAAATTCTAACACTTCTCTATGTCATGCCCCAGGGCGTTTGGGCAATATGCGCACCTTTGAGAAAAATCAAACTTCTTTGTAATCGGGTTTGGCATTTTTATCTGGATCGGCTTTAACATGTCCAATTTCCTTAGCCTCTGGAACAGACCGGCATATGACTCTCGCAATGGAGTGTTGGTTTTCTTCTTCTGCAACCTCTCGTTCTTAAATGCTTGATTAGGCCGGAAACCTGATCTAGGGGGTTTTCGGTAGGCTCGTGGGGGTAGACAGGCATTTTTTGGAGCTGGTACTGGAAAAAAGATGTAAGACTTTGGGAGTTCTGTGGAGAGAAGTAGCATTGGTGAGGATCATCTGGTGCACAAGGATATCCACGGGGACAATGTCGGGCTGGAAGTGTCGATCAGGAAAGCCCATGGGATCATCTTTTCTGTTTCTCTTTCTTTTACCCAAGCTTACTGGGATGTTATGAATGTCTTTCGAACAACTCACGATTTTGCCTGACTTGATTCCTTCTTCTACTAGGTCCCCCATTTTTAACACATCATTGAAAGACTTTCACAAGGTCAGGATAAAATGACTGAAGTAGGTAGGTCCCTAGGCTTGTAGGAAAAGCTCAACCATTTCTTATTTACCAATCGGGGGACTGACTCGAGTAGCTTGCTCCCTCCATCTGAGCCCAAACTCCCTAAATATTTCTTCCGGCTTCTTTTCCATTTTAGATAGGGTGGAATAGTCTGGGGTAATGCCTGATTTGTATTGAAAGTGTCGCACAAAATCTTGAGCCAAGTCGCCCAATGTATGCCACTTAGCAACATCTTGACGAGTATGCCAGTCCAAAGCTACCCAAGTCAGGATCTCACTGAAATATGCCATCATCAAGTCATTTTTCTCTCTAACAATTCTTATTCACTACAATAGACCCTCAAATGGGCTACCGGATCTCTACACCCATCATACAAGTTAAATTGTGACACTTTAAATCCCATGGGCAGGCGAATGCCAGGGGACACAGACAGTTCTTTGTAAGCCATGCTACCCTGGTCTCCCCTTCCTTGTTTGTTCTTCAAGGATTGTGTTATGCCTTTCTGTCACGGCCCAATTTCCAAACCCGGTCGTGATGGCGCCTCTCGTGAAGACAAGGCCAGCCAACTAACCCAAATCATCTCTTTAACAATTATTAAACATAAATGAATAGAAAATAAAACTTAAATGCATTAAAAGCGGTTAATTACAACCCAACACAACCCGACCGGGGTGTCACAAGTTACGAGAATCTAAAGAAGACTGAACATAACTACTGGGCCAATAATAATATACAGAATAAAATCTGGAATCAAAAGATGAAGTCCGGTGCCGCGAACGCTGGCGGTCACCTTGCCCACTACAATAGTAATACCTTCAATCAGCTATTAGCCCGCTTCCGGGTGAACAATACCTGCAACTGCACGCGGGGTGCAGGGAGTAAAGTGGGTACTCCAACTCAAAGAGTAATAAGAGTAAATAATAACTGAGCGGCAAGAAATCACGTAAGAGCACTCCATCATGCTATATAGGACAGTACAACCCTTTGAGAAATACAGTAAAATCGGGAAAATCCTTTAGAAAATATCTGGCTCAGTTAAAAACCTCTTTGAAAATATCCTTTTCCGACAACTAAGCAAAAGATTGCAAAAAAGATAGTGCAAGTCAGCACACAAGTCAGCCCTTCGGGAATAGCACTCAACCAATAAATAACACCAGGGTATCTGTTCAATAGTGAAAGAAGTAGCATGGATGCCGATTAAATGCGAGTGCTGAATGTCATGACACGTAGTACAAACAAGAACCAATGCATGAATGCAATGCAATGCATATGACCACTGCGGCGCGCAGCCCGATCCGTTGGGGTACTCGCGCTCACTGTGGGGGTTCAGATTCCGGAGGGGCTCCTACAGCCCAAGCGCAATATCAATATCACACTGATGCGGCGTGCAGCCCGATCCATCCTCAGTCCAGAATATGCATGTGAGCCACTAGGGCGATGTCAAGTAATAGTTCTCAGCTCCAAACGTTAGAAAAATGTAGTTTAAGTTTTAAAACCTTAGAAGTATGACTAGATATTTCAAAACAGTGTTTAACTCAGGATTGAAATCATTTAACATGCTAAGTATCATGGAAACAGTGATAATAATACCGAAAGGATTCAAATAATCAGCACAAAGCCCAAACATGGCAATCAGCCCAAATTATGATGATAAGAAGTAGTTTCAGTCAAATACGTAGTAATTTTATCAATCGGGACGGACCAAGTCACAATCCCCAATGGTGCTCTACCCCACGCTCTCTATCCGGCGTGCAAGTCACCTCAATACAGCACCATGATGTACAAACCCGGGGTTTCAAACCCTCAAGATATCATTTACAAGTATTATTCACCTCGAACCAGCGAAAACTCAAGCTCGCGACGCCTTTGCCCCTCCGTTCGGCCTCCTCGCACGTCGAATCTAACCAAAAGCAGAGCGAATACATCATACTATGCCAAGGGAATAATACCCAATAGAAAACAATCAAAATATAGCAAAATCTCGAAACTAGCAAAACCCGAGCCCCGGGACCGCTTCTCGAAAAATTACAAAACTTACATTACCGGATTCCTCGTCTCGCCACGAGTCCATACATACCAAGAGCTCCCAAATCTGAGCTCAAATGTCCTATCAAATCCCAATTTGAAATATCAAAAACTCAAGCCCTAGCTTTACCCCTTTTAATGAATTTCAACCAATTTCCATGTTAAATCTATCATAATCTCGTGTATTTAAGCCAAGGAACTTACCTCTAATCATTCCTCCTTGAATCCCTCTTCAAAATCGCCTCAAAGCTCTCAAAGGTCGCTCAAAATGGTGGAAAATACATACCCTCACGGATGAAATGTTTCAATAAAACCCTTTATGACCAGCCCAGATTTCGCTTCTGCGGAGAAAATGTCGCTTCTGCGACCTCCGCATCTGCGGTCCACGTCCGCTTCTGCGGACCGTCACTTAAGGGCCCATACCGCTTCTGTGTTCCACATTTCACATCAGCGGGACCGCCTATGCGGCCCGCCTTCCGCTTCTGTGGAATATAAAGAGAATGCCAAAACCGCTCTTGCGGTATAACTTCCTCTTATGCGGACCCGCTTATGCGGATAACTTTCCGCTTCTACGAAAATTGCTCATCCTCAACCTTTTTGCACCTGCAATACCTGGCTCCGCTTCCGCGTAACCGCATCTGTGGTTTCCTTTCCGCAGATGCGGAAACACCTGCTGCAACCAAAAACCTGCAATTCCAACTTCAAATTTCCTTCCGATAGCCACCCGAAATCACCCCAAGGCCCCCGGGACCTCAATCAAAAGCACCAACACCTCCTAAAACATTATTCAAACTTGTTCAGATCCTCAAAACACATCAAACAATACTAAAATCATCAATTCACATCGGATTCAAGCCTAAGTTTCTTCAAAACTTCCGAAACACGCATTCGATCAAAAACTCAACCAAACGACGTCCGAAAGGCCTGAAATTTTGCACACACATCACAATTCACATATCGAAGTTACACCAACTCTCAGAATTCCATTCCGACCCTCGGATCAAAATCTCACCCATTAACCGGAATTCGCCAAAATACTAACTTCGCCAATTCAAGCCTAATTCTACACCGGACCTCCAAAATCAATTCCGATCGCGCTCCTAAGTAACAAATCACCTCCCGAAGCTTACCGAATTGCCGGAAATCACATCCGAGCCCTCTAATTTATAAGTCAACATCCGGTTGACTTTTCCAACTTAAGCCTTCCTTAAAGAGACTAAGTGCATCATTTCTTATCAAAACCAATCCAAATCAACTCTCGCACGCCACATACCGATAATGAAATATTAAGAAGCAATAAACAGGAAAAACGGAGTGGTAACACATTAGACGACTGGTCGGGTGGTCACATCCTCCCCAACTTAAACAATTGCTCGTCCTCGAGCGTACCCAGAGTTGTACTAGAAGCCAACCAATAGTTGAATGACCTTACCAAGCATATACCCGGGGTGATCCCACGTCACCCTATCTCACATAGGTCCAATAATACAACACAGCTAAAATTTCACAGTCCATCTAGACCATAAACCGTAGAACCACATTGCACTTCCCGAAGTCATACCCAAAATCAGAACCTCACGTCAATATTCAGAATAAACTTGAACCAGCTGTAATAAACCATACCTGCAACCTCAGGTGGAACCATATGATATACCACATAATCCATACACTCGAAACGATAGACTCTATTCACGGCAGTTGCCCACAATAACCAAATACCGATAGAAAACCTCTTATTAGCTAAAGTCTTATTCCATCACTTTCACATACTGCCAACGATAAATAAAATGCGCAATAAACTGTAACCATTCCTCAGATCACCCATACACGAAGCCACTTCCTTCTTGACTAACACCACAACAGATTTCCGGGCCGAACCTCGATATTATTCTTCTAACAAGCTGAGATCAAATATGTTCGTATTCATTAATGACTCCAATGATCACCTCAAATCCAACACACCATTCTGGTGATATGACAACTCAACACCGGCCTAAGCCACACTTGCATAATACACGCACCAATAAGAAACGGTCTGAACATACTCGAATCATGAAAAATAACTTAAACGAAAGAGGTGTACCTCAATCTCATCAGTACCATCACAACACCAGGATGAGACCCCGTCTCACATCATAAAACAGAACACATGAATCTACCCCGAAAGGTCATAACTCCACGTAGCCTCGCTACAATGCGCGATCCTATCCAAACACTGTTACACATGAAGCACCTCAAGTCGCTATGATCAAAATCGACAGCTGCACACATTTGATGTCTGAAACTAAAGCAATTCATTACACCCACGGTGAAACAAATAACATACGTCACGCAACCTGATAGGCCATAACCAATACTCCGTTTATCGAGCAACACTTAATTACTCTTCCCGCTTGACTTCCACTATGAATCCCCAATAGAACTGCACCACATAACCAACAAATCATAACGCCTCACAACACGAAAAAAGCAACTCATAGATCTGCCCAGATCAGCAACAAGCTCAAGAACGATCAAATCAACCTATCCCTCAACAATACAACTCGGGGCCGACCAAGCTTACTCTAAGCTAAATATATATCCACCTCAGCCTGCCAATGACTCAATATCAAGAAGCCTGAAGTTGCTCCTTCCAGTACTATAACTCCTGCCGGAGCCGTATGATACGGTGCCCGGCACCAAATAATTACCACAGTCTACAATCTCGCCCAGCGACATGCTCGGCCACAAGAAACACATCTGAAAATGCCCCTCAATACCGGAACTGAATCAATGGTAGAAACCTCTGCACTGACATCCGCCACGAAGGCCCAATTAAGAAAAACAATCTTTCCCAGCCATCCGCTGGTCTTTGGAATACAACCACTCTGCTAGAATATAATCCGACGCACTCCGCCACGCAACTTGTGGCATTTTCCGACATAACCCATAGCTCAATAGTCTAGAATAACCCAACACTGAGACAATCAGTCTACACCCCAATATCACATCCAAAATCTAATATATCAAGCAAAGAAAGATCCACTCGGGCTTCTAAATCCCAATAGCCGCTAACGGTACCAATACGCACGATCCACAACCGCTACACAGTCTGAACCTGAGAACCCCCAGTCTCCAACTCCATATAGCACACAGATCACTGTACCTGATCCCAAATTCCGCAGTATGAGTACATATCACACATCAAGTACCCATTCATTCTACGAGAGATATTCTAAAATTTCCATGTGCCATCAACAAACTCGAATATCAACAGTCGATCCAACAAGAAAATGCCGCAATACCACCGAAGTATTATCAGTTTACATCACCTTCCCCTTTTACTGAACATATACCCGCGTCAAATCACTAGAATAGCAGTACCACTTTCCTTAATCATCTGAAGATCGATTCTTAAATCACCTGCAGCTGCCCGTGCTGCTTAAGAATTTAATGACTTTTCATTCCTAACTGAACCGAACCTTACACGGACAAATCCCAATCCTCCCCAACATATCGCATATACCATACCACACTAGGATAACATGAGAACTCCATCTCCCTTTTCCTAACCACAAACTAAACTGGCAGGACTAAATCCTTCTATCCAAACCAGGCTAAGCAACCTGTCAAGACTCAAGAGCATTGTTGCATCATGCCTGTAAGAGCTCATTACCTCGAACATATACAAAGAATTAATCATAACCTTACCATACCGATTTGGTCTATTATCAGGCTATTCCGTCCATCAAGTTTCCCTTCTGATTCATCATGAACTTCATATTCTTCCCTGCTATAGCACCACAATACCTTAACCCAGGTTACTATACGAGACTCGAATATAAGACCACACTGTCTAAGACCCATAAGCCACTGAATGCTCTCTCAATGCTTCCCAGAAATACCACGTTCTAGAATACTTTACTTGAAGAACTTCCTGCGAATTGAATTCATTACCATCATTTCCCAGATACTGATACATAGAATCCCATAATTAACATAAAATATCACAAGTCTTGATCCTTTTCTAATGGAAACACAGTCTTTAGCCACATACACCTCCTTAAGACACCTGATTATTACATGCAAGATCTTGAACACAATGAAACCATTCTCGAGAGTCATTCACTCTTATACAACTGTAAATTACCTGACTTAACGGACAGAACCACTCGTGCCTTATTAGCACTCTGACACCGCAGAACATGATCTCATACCAATACAAATAACTATCTTCCTTCTCTATACACTGAGCATTCTTTGTCAACCACAGCTCAAGACATCCTAGTATTTTCTCACATCTACAAAAGCACCATATAACCTTTGTCAAAATCTTGCTTCACTCGTGCCATACCCGGCTCAATTTCTGCAACCAGTACTGATCCGCCAACATACCTCAAAACGGAACCAACATAGCACATAACCATGCGATCAGCTAATCAACAGCAACCTCCCCAACTTGGCTCGAATCCATCTATCAGGACACATTCAAAAACCCATAATACTTTTACTCTAATGATGCCATAATATTATAGTGAGATTAAACTCAAATCATCTACTAGTTTATGAAAACACAGATCATCTGGTACTGAAATCCTTTACATACCTCGCATTCATCCCCACATCAGCTGAGTCCACTCTCTTAAGCGACCCAAATTTTCAAATTACAACACGTACCTTTCAATTACACATGGGATCTTCTAACGGACACATAAGGATCATACCACTCAAGAACACTCCGCAAGAGATAACCCACCTGCTTCGCATCAATTTAGTATTTCAGCATGTCTTCCCCCATCATATACGTTACACAGTTATTTAGTCTTCCTGGGGCTAAACTCATACCGCCACATGTAATGCACTACTCTCCCCAACTAGGAGACACGACAATATTCTTCACGCGCCCATATTCGGGCTACACATCGAATCACAATAGGAATCAAATCACTTAAGAGTTCATCTGTTATCCAGCAGACTTCTTCGTCACTACCACGTCATATAGATACATCTCGCAGTACTAACATACTCATCACATGAATAACAAACTGCCATTCCGGATAATAGGGACAATACCGAACATATAAGTTCAAAACACTTGCTCACACAATCAGCACCTCGGTGCTCAAGCCATAGGCAAAGATCCGGCCTCAAGTCCTCCAGACTAGCAACATCAAACTCACGAAGATCACATCTCGCCCCTTGATCGGGGAATCACGAGCCATCAAGTCACATACAATACTGAGCGTTCACGTGCGCATACAGACGTGTGGAAGGAATTTCAAGAGTTATATCTCGAGATGAATCAAGTACGCACGACAAGAATTCCAAGAAAATGATGTTTTTCCTAAAGGTTCTGCAGCCTCTCGAGGATAAATACAGACGTCTCTGTACCGATCCGCGAGACTCTACTAAACCTGCTCATGACTCGTGAGACCTAGTAACCTAGGCTCTGATACCAATGTCACGACCCAATTTCAAAACCCCGTCGTGATGGCACCTCTCGTGAAGACAAGGCCAACCAACTAACCCAAATCATCTCTTCAACAATTATTAAACATAAATGAATAGAAAATACAACTTAATGGCATTAAAAGCGGTTAATTACAACCCAACACAACCCGACCGGGGTGTCACAAGTCACGAGCATCTAAAGAAGAATGAACACAGCTACTAGGCCAATAATAATATACAGAATAAAATCTGGAATCAAAAGATGAAGTCCGGTGCCGGGAACGCTGGCGGTCACCTTGCCCACTACAGTAGTAATACCTTCTATCAGCTATTAACCTGCTTCCGGGTGAACAATACCTGCAACTGCACGCGGGGTGCAGTGAGTAAAGTGAGTACTCCAACTCAATGAATAATAAGAGTAAATAAAAACTGAGCGGCAAGAAATCACGTAAGAGCACTCCATCATGCTATATAGGACAGTACAAACCCTTTGAGAAAGACAGTAAAATCGGGAAAATCCTTTAGAAAATATCTGGCTCAGTTAAAAACCTCTTTGAAAATATCCTTTTCCGACAATTAAGCAAATGAATGCAAAACAGATAGTGCAAGTCAGCACACAAGTCAGCCCTTCGGGCACAACACTTCACCAACAAATAACACCAGGGTATCTGGTCAATAGTGCAAGAAGTAGTATGGATGCCAATGAAATGCGAGTGCTGAATGTCATGACACGTAATACAAATAGGAATCATTGCATGAATACAATGCAATGCATATGACCGCTGCAGCACGCAGCCCGATCCGTTTGGGTACCCGCGCTCACTGTGGGGGTTCAGACTCTGGAGGGGCTCCTACAGCCCAAGCGCAATATCAATATCACACCACTGCGGCATGCAGCCTGATCCATCCTCAATCCAGAATATGCATGTGAGCCTCTAGGGCGATGTCAAGTAATAGTTCTCAGCTCCGAACGTCAGAAAAATGTAGTTTAAGTTTTAAAACCTTAGAAGTATGACTAGACATTTCAAAACAGTGTTTAATTCAGGACTGAAATCATTTAACATGCTGAGTATCATGGAAACAGTGATAATAATCCCTAAAGGATTCAAATAATCGGCACGAAGCCCAAACATGGCAATCAGCCCAAATCATGATGATAACAAGTAGTTTCAGTCAAATACGTAGTAATTTCATCAATCGAGACGGACCAAGTCTCAATTCCCAATGGTGCTCTACCCCACGCTCAATATCTGGCGTGCAAGTCACCTCAATACAGTACTATGATGTGCAAACCCGGGGTTTCAAACCCTCAAGATATCATTTACAAGTATTACTCACCTCGAACCGGCGAAAACTCAAGCTTGCGACGCCTTTGCCCCTCCATTCGGCCTCCTCGCGCGTCGAATCTAACCAAAAGCAGAGCAAATACATCATACTATGCCAAGGGAACAATACCCAATCGGAAACAATCAAAATATAGCAAAAATCTCGAAACTAGCAAAACTCGAGCCTCGGTCTCGCTTCTCAAAAAATTACAAAACTCACATTCCCAGATTCCTCATCTCGCCACGAGTCCATACATACCGAGAACTCCCAAATCCGAGCACAAATGACCTATCAAATCCCAATTTGAAATATAAAAAATTCAAGCCCTAACTTTATCCCTTTTTAATGAATTTCAACCAATTTCCATGTTAAACCTATCATAATCTCGTGTATTTAAGCCAAGGAACTTACCTCTAATCATTCCTCCTTGAATCCCTCTTCAAAATCGCCTCAAAGCTCTCAAAGCTCGCTCAAAATGGTGGAAAATGCATAACCCTCGCGGATGAAATGTTTCAATAAAACCCTTTATGACCAGCCCAGATTTTGCTTCTCCGGAGAAAATGTCGCTTCTGCGACCTCTGCATCTGCGGTCCACGTCCGCTTCTGCGGACCTTCACTTAAAGGCCCCTACCACTTCTGCGTTCCACATTTCGTATCAGCGGGACCGCTTATGCGGAATATCAAGAGAATGCCAAAACCGTTCCTGTTGTATAACTTTCGCTTATGCGGATAACTTTCCACTTATGTGGAAATTTTTCAACCTCAACCTTTTTGCACCTGCGATACCTGGTTCCGCTTCCGCGTAACCACATCTGCGGTTTCCTTTCCGCAGATGCGGAAACACCTGCTGCAACTAAAAACCTGCAATTCCAACTTCAAATTTCCTTCCGATAGCCACCCGAAATCACCCCGAGGCCCCTGGGACGTCAACCAAAAGCACCAACACCTCCTAAAAAATTATTCAAAATTGTTCCAATCCTCAAAACACATCAAAAAACACTAAAATCATCAATTCATATCGGATTCAAGCCAAAGTTTCTTCAAAACTTTCGAAACACGCATTCGATCAAAAACTCAACCAAATGATGTCTGAAAGGCCTGAAATTTTGCACACACATCACAATTCACATATCGAAGTTACACCAACTCTCGGAATTCCATTCGGAACCTCGGATCAAAATCTCACCCATCAACCGGAATTTGCCAAAATACTAACTTCGCCAATTCAAGTTTAATTCTACACTGGACCTCCAAAATCAATTCCGATCGCGCTCCTAAGTCAAAAATCACATCCCGAAGCTAACCGAATCGCTGAAATCACATCCGAGCCCTCTAACTCATAAGTCAATGTCCGGTTGACCTTTCCAACTTAAGCCTTCCTTAAAGAGACTAAGTGCCTCATTTCTTATCAAAACCAATCCAAATTGACTCTCACATACCACATACCGATAATGAAATATTAAGAAGCAATAAACATGAAAAACGGAGCGGTAACATATGAGACGACGGATCGGGTCGTCACACTTTCCGCCTCCTGGGTATCCTATATTTCCCTTCTCTTCCTGTGAACCTTTCATTTTCAACATGAGGCTCGTCCCTCAGGCCCTGTTTGTATGAGTAGGGAACCTTGTGGCCAACCTTTTAGGGGTAATATTGGGAATCATGAGCCTGGAGATAAGCGGGTGGATTTGCAGAGTATGGAGGATCATCTGGCATTGTGTCTAGTGCTTGGGTAAGGGCGGCATCTAGGAAGCTAGGTGGTGGCGGGGGTGGTGCCTTCCCAGTCGTCCAAGCCTAATACATGTCAGCCATGTGTTGTCTCAACATCTTTACCTCATCAGCCAACCTATTTTCTTGTTCAAACAATTGCTTTTGGGCACCCGTATCAACCAACGCAGTTTCGTTGTTGTCTGCCATTGCCTTTTGACTTTGTATTGTAGAGAAGAGTTATCACTTTAAAAACCACAAACCAACCACCCTTCTGCTATGAATATAACAAAATGAAGCCATTACGTTAGCGTTAGAGCATTTAACATAAGATAATCTCACTTTATGTGCAATGCACCTATCAACAATTAACGGCTCTAGAATGACTTCGAGGGTCATAAGGTCACTTGGCATCATCCCAATTTGTTCATTCCAATCCTCTCCTTTCTTGGCTTGCTCATTTTCCTTCCTCGTTTTCCTTTTAATTATCACTCTTTTCTTTCCTCTCATTTCTCATATCCCATGATTTCATCATCTTTTCCCTCCTTCCTTTCTTTTTTTCTTTTTTTCTTTTCTTTTTCTTTTAATAAATAAAAAAATGATTCGATCGAACCCTATGTAGGCTGCCTAGGTATCATGACCCCGCATGAATCAGATCTTTGCGTAGTTCTGGAAGATCAGAAATGAAGTAAACAAACTGACATGCTCCTTTTTATCTTTTTTACCTTAATGACTATTCTGATGAGAAAAGATAAATAAAAGAAGCAAATCTTTTTTTTTTAATTTTCTAGACTTAATATTATATAACTTATTCCAAACTCAAGCTTAACGAGCATATATTTTTTGCTTCTTTTTTTCTTTTTGAAACAAACATTCTATGGAAAATTATTAAGGCAAAACCCTAGAAGAGAAAAATATTTTTTGATTTTTGATTTTTATTTTTAGGAAGAAAATCTAAAGAATAAACCAAAGAAAAATATTATGAATTTTTATTAGATATCTTGATGCAAGATTTCGAAACAAGAAATAAAAAAGATGAAACAAAATATTTTTGAATTTCAATTTTGATTGCCTAAAGAAGAAATTCTAATGATAAACAAAGATAAAGTATGTTTTTTCTATGTACAATATCCTAAAGTTCTAATGGAAATAAAAAGAATTTTTTTTCCTTTTTCATTTTTCACTAATTTCCCAAAGAAACACCTCAAAAGAAATTCTTTTTTGAAATTTGGAATTAATACCTTAAAGAAAACCTTTTAAAGAGGTACTAAAGAAAATTTTCTTTTTTTTAGTCCTAATATACTAAGGGAAGTATAATTTTTTTTTAAATTTCTAGACACTAATTTCCTAAAACAAAACCATCTCAAACTTTTTTTTTCTCTCTCTTGATTTCTAGGAGTAGTATTTCCAAAGAAAATTCTAACGGAAATATAAAAACACAAAATATCTTTTTTGGATTTTTGAGTTACACCACACCTTTTCAAATACAAAATAAAAGTACAATAACAAAAACTGACATCACCGTACAAAACTAGAAGGTAAAAGACAACATAAAAAAACAGACTCAAAACACAAAAAGAAAAATCTCCTCAAGCAACTCCCGAATGATCCTGATTGGATGGTCTCGGGGTGTCTGTCATGCTCAAACTCCGGTAAGTAGATCCACACCTGTACGAGAACTTTAAACCAACATTATGTGAGACAATAATACTCCCTACTGGATACATGCAAGACATGATTTATTTTTTGCAAAATAGCTTATTTGGCCAAAAGATAGCTAGAAGTGTAAAATTTTGCTAAGACCCCGCAAAGCCAAGAACTTAAGATTTACTAGGAAGATCGGACCATATGTGGATTGCCTACGTATCACGCCCCGAAAGACGAGAATTAGGTATGCATAGTTCTACCAGATTGGATACGGTCGAGAATTTAAAAAAAAAACTAATTTAGAGAAAATATATTTTTTTGTCTTTTCCTTGAAAAAGATGAAACACGCAAACTCTTTTTGGATTTTCTTTTTCCTCTTTTTTTTTTAATTTTTGTTAAAAAATGATAAAAAGTGCAAACAAAATTTTTTTGAATTTTTCATTCTCTTTTTTTCTTTTCTTCCTTAACAAAAAGTGACAGAAAACATAATTGGGCCCCACTCGCTTTATCTTCACACTCCACCCTCTCTTTTTTCTTTTTTCATTTTCTCTCATTTTCCCTCAACTATCATTGATCCGTCAAATGACCCTTTTACCCTTGAAGATTGCAACATGTAGCACATTAGGATGTATCAGGATGTTTTTTTTTTTTGGTAACACCGGTCCCCAACCCCTTTGTTGAGTCCCCTAAGTCAAATGCAAATGATTCAAATAAGCGTTCTTACTAGGGATCTGGCATGAGGCTGAGTTATTCTAGGTTAAAAAATTTGGGTTTATTTATTCAGACTTGGGGTACCCGAGCGAACAACTGGGGCCGAAGAGGGGCGACGTACTGGGAGCACTGAAGTCTGCCCGACCTTGTCGCTTGCCCAGCCTCGTTCTATTTGGTATAATTTTGTCACGACCCAATCTCCATACCCGCACTGGTCGTGATGGCGCCTCTTGTGAAGACAAGGCCAGTCAACTAACCCAATTCACTTCCTTTTTAAAATTATTTAAACATAAATGAGTAAAGTGATACAGCAATAATAATCAGGACCACAACCCCACATAACCCGACCGAGGTGTCACAAGTCACGAGCATCTAGGAGGATCTTTATTACAATTTCAAAATCTATAATACATAGAGTAAAATCTGGGCAAGAAGAAGAAGAAACTCGGTGCCGCGAACGCCGGCGGTCACCTTGCTTAGCTATGATAGCAATACCTTAAATCCGCTACTAACCCGCTATCGGGTGAACAATACCTGCAACTGCACGCGAGGTGCAGGGAGTAAAGTGAGTACTT
>MU726890.1:130311-156533 GCA_026770625.1 Nicotiana glauca | reverse complement strand
AAAAGTCAGCCTCTCGGGCACAAGCAAGTATGCATAACTGAGCTCATAACTCGCCCTTCAGGCAATATTCTTATCTCTAGTCAGCCACTATTACCTGACCCATTTACATAATACAGTGTCACTGTTACCACTGTCTCAAATTTATCCACTCTAAAAGTGATCAGACAATATAAGAACAACAAATAAATATCTCGAGAAAATAACACAACAACAAATAGTGCACAAATGTATGAATGCAATGCAATGCATATGACGGTACACTCTAGTACCCGCTGCGGCGTGCAGCCCGCTCCACTTATTTAACGTCGACGGCGCTCACCGGGGGTGTGTACAGACTCCGGAGGGGCTCCTACGGCCCAAGCGCAATATCAGCCAGGTATTGGCATAAAACAAGCTCTCGGCCTCAATATCAATATATATTAATCGCTACGGCGCGTAGCCCGATCCATATATTATACTACTGCAGCGTGTAGTCCGATCCATGCATGTATTTGTATATACTGCTGCGGCGTGCAACCCGATCCATATCTGAGCATGCAAATGAGCCACTCGGGCAATGTCAAGTAATAGCTTTTTAAATCAAAATATCAGAAAAATGCAATCTGAGCCTTTAAACTTTAGCAATATGACTGCGCATTTCAAACACAGTGTTTCACTCAGGACTGAAATCATTTAATATGCTAGGTTTCATAACAATCATGATAATAACCCCTACGGGGTTCAAATAACCGGCACTAAGCCCAAAAATATGGCAATCAGCCCAATTCAAGATAGCATCTAGCAAGTTTCAGTCAATTACGCAGTAAAATCCACAACCGGGACGGACCAAGTCACAATCCCCAATGGTGCTCTGCCCCACGCTCATACCTGGCGTGCAAGTCACCACAATATAGCACTATGATGTGCAAATTCTGGGTTTAAAACCCTCAAGATATCATTCACAAGTATTACTCACCTCGAACCGGTGAAATTCCTCGCTCGCGACGCCTTTGCCCCTCAAATTGGCCTCCACGCGCGTCGTATCTAACCAATAACAGAGCAAATACATCACAATATACCAATGGGACAACACCCAATCAAAAACAATCGAAATATAGCAAAATCTCGAAACTAGCAAACCCCGAGCCCCAGGCCCGCTTCTCAAAAAAAATTACAAAACTTACATTACCGGATTCCTCGTCTCGCCATGAGTATGGGTGGATCGGATGGCATGCCGCCATGAGTATGTGTGGACCGGGTGGCACACTGCCATGGGTATGTCATTTGGATCGGGTTTCACGCTGCAATAGTGTGATGTTGAGAATAGTTTTCCATATGTTACTTTGTATGCCTTGCTTCCTATTTTTAAAGAAAGTCCGTATTGGGTGTTGCTCGGCGAATAGCGCATCAGTTGTGTCCTTTCAGGATTGAAGGCTGTATATTACTTACTTCACTGTGGGTGTGATGGATTGCTGGGTTTCAGACATCAATCTGTACGTGGCTGTCTATTTTGAGCTCGGATTTGGGAGTTTTCTCAAAGGGTTGTACTGTCTTTTATAGCATTTTGGAGTGCTCATACGTGTTTTCTTATCGCTCAGATATTATTCGCTCTTATTACCACTGAGTTGGAAGTACTCACTTTACTCCCTGCACCTCGCGTGCAGTTGCAGGTATTGTTCACCCGGTAGTGGGTTAGTAGCGGATTGAAGCTATTGCTATCGTAGCAAAGCAAGGTGACCACCGGCGTTCGCGGCATCGAGTTTCTTCTTCTTCTTGATTTCCAGATTTTACTCTATGTATTATAGATTTTGAAATTGTAATAAAGATCCTCCTAGATGCTCGTGACTTGTGACACCCCAGTCGGGTTGTGTGGGGTTGTAGTCCTGATTATTATTGCTGTATCACTTTACTCATTTATGTTTAAATAATTTTAAAAAGGAAGTGAATTGGGTTAGCTGCCTGGCCTTGTCTTCACGAGAGGCACCATCGCGACCAGTGCGAGTATGGAGATTGGGTCGTGACAAGTTGGTATCAGAGCTTCTCAGGAGTTGTCGAGGTAGCTGCCTGACGTTCGCAGGACCCGACTCCTCCCCTATCCCTTTATTATTTCCGCATTTTAGAACATCAGTATTACTGAGGACATATTATTTTGTTATCTTAGAGGCTCTAGACTCATGACCCCAGGTCTTTGGGAGTTTGTTGGCAGTTGTTATGATTTACATATTATTTCTGTCTATTACCACTGGTTAGAACTATATTATTTGATAAATTAAATGCTATAAACTGGTAATGGGATATGGATTGGGTTGTGAGTGTTAATTGGTCGGGCTTGCCTAGCAATTGTGTTAGGTGCCATCACGACCGGGATTGGGGTCGTGACAAATTTCTATAGAAAACGTGGGCCATGCGAACATGTGCACCATTTTTAAGAGACTCAAATGGGTGGCGTAAGAAGATAGTTATATACAATTCAAAAAATATTAAAGAGGTAAATAGATAGCAATTAGCGCAGAAATTCACAAAGTATAGTAATATGAACAATAAATAAAGCCATGTAAAAATCATGAAACAAGCTCAAATTCTTGAACCCTGAACCAGAAGTTCTGGGTTCTTGTCACCAGCAGAGTCACCAGAGCTGTCACACCTCCTTTTTTACTACACCCCCGGAAGAGTATAAGGGGAGCTTTTTCCGATTTAAGTGACAATCGAAACGAGATTAAATAAAAAAATTCAGAGTCACCACTTGGGATAATTATGGTGTGCCAAGTCACCGATTTAAAATCCTGAATCGAGGAAAGATTGACTATGTTTATATCTATGAACACAAAAATCCGGGTAAGGAATTCTGTTAACCCGGGAGAAGGTGTTAGGCTTTCCCGAGTTCCGTGGTTCTAGCACAGTCGCTTTGATCATACTTGGCTTGACTAAATTATTTAATTACTGATTTTAGAACCTATGTGTTTTTACCTTTTCACCTCTTTTAATCAAAAATTATCTTGAAACGGGTTACACGTACGTATACCCACAATTAATAGCGCTATATTATTATTAAGAGAGTTTGGCCAAAGTTGCGCGAACGCATACTCCGGTTTTATTTTTAAAATCGTAATTGTATTACGCGAACATATACACAATCACAATTGTGTTTTAAATGGCCCTAAAGCTTTTCTATGAATATTAATCATTTTTATATCTAGGTTATGAAGTTCATACGAGGGTCATGAATGATTAAACTGTAAATGGCACACCTCGAATTATTAGTAGCCTACGAAAACCAATTTTATTATTAAGGAAACTTTGATCGAAGTTGCGCGAACGCATACTCCGGATTGTTTTTAGAATTGTAATCGTGTCACGCGAACGTGCACGCAATCACAATTGTATTTTAGACGGCCCTAAAGGCATTCTACGAACATTATTTTAATTAGCTAAGCTACAGTATGTGTGAGGACCATGACTTATACACAAATTGGAAACAAGGGGAAAATATGGATGGAAAAAATGAATTTTCATGTACTCAAAACCTTTGGCCAAAATACTGAAGCCCAAGACTCAAGAAGTTGCGGCCATTCAATTTCAATGTCACAAAATCCGAACCTTTTATTTTACACTAGCGAACCACAAATCCCACGGCCCAAATCCTCAACTCAAAACTACTTTGTGACTCATTTGCAATTGAACACAATTGAGTCATGTACATATATTACTCTTCACACTTAAAAATATTTTCTTCTTTTGATATAAAATAACATAATAGTATGAAATAACTCTTTGTTAACCAGTAAAGGAACCCAACAACTACGAACAAATTTTTAAAGAAATACTTTGTTTCCCTTGATTTTGTAAAGAACAGCATGCCTGCAATCACCAGTGCAGACTTACACTAGACATACTTATCACTACAGAAACCCCAAAACGATAGATCCAAAATAGTAACGGACAAATTTGATGAAGCCATTAATATTAAAATCCTGAATTTCTCTTTCACTAAACAGTCATATACATTTACGCTGACAACCAGTAATGTAACACATACCATCGTATAAACCACTTTGAGTACATAATTAACAAGTCAGTATTATGATTACTTGCTGACAAACAGAATGTTCAACTCTGTTTCAGAGAATATCAACACGAAAGTAGCGGATTAAACAAAACAAAAATCAGTCATTGCCTCAAATGATTTCCAAACAACACTGAACGAATAGAAGCTGAAATTCACCTTCAAGTAAACAAGGGATCTTGCCAAGAACTCATGGTAAGACAATCATCAGAAGATTAATAAAGGAAACAATAAAAACTCATATGATTAACAAAATAAATTAACAGGCAGCCACACAGAATGACTACATTTAAAAAAGATCTTATCCAAGTCAGCAGCCAGCATACAGTATACTGAAATTAGTCTCTAATGAAATAATCAGAGGTGCAAAGCAGGGATCAAAGTAAGTAAAATGAAGGAACTAAACTATGAACACTAAGGCTGTGACTATTGCTCACAGCTCTCGATTTCCATTTTTTATTCCAATTCCAACTTTTACATTAAGTAGATTGTAGAAACATATACCTGGAAAGTAAAAAATAACAGAAAAGGAAGGGATCAACAGCAAGCAATAGTAGTCGGCCCAGATTTCAGTCAACCAGCAACAAAAATAGTGAAATCCAGCCAGAAACACTTGATGAAACAATGCCCCAATCAACGAAATCAAACTAGCTCTTCTAAAACCCCAGGTCAAACCATTTTCTATCTCAAAGGAATCAGAAATTGTTTATGGAATCAAAGAGAGTCTCAGAATTTAGAACAGAGGTTCAATGGAATAGTATTCCTAATCAAATTTCAGCCGTTTCTTCTTTTTCTGGAATTTTCTCACTTAGGTCTCTTAGATCTATTTTTCTGTATTTTAGCTCTTAAAAATCTGCCTTGAAAGGCAAGAAAAGATGCCTTTATAGGCAAGAAAGTAAGGCAGCCTTACATTTTGGTTTTTTCTTTTTGGTCCCTCATTTTATGACTTTTTAGCCAAGTCATAGTGTCAAAATTAAAACCAGCCCCTACTAGAAGCTTCTAAAACAGTTACCAAAGATTTCCCTATCCTAAACTTTCTAAATTACCCCCCAAATGCCCTGTTTTTACCTTAGCCTACCAAATAGTTCAAATTGACCCATGGTCTTGGGCTACTGCAACAACAGGTTCCAACAGCCTTTGGGCTGCCTGGACCTTCGAGACCCAAAATGTGATAAAAAAAATCACAGGCCACAAAAGAGGTGAACCCAAACCATTTCAGCCATTTTAGCCTCAAAAGAAAATTAATGGACCAAAGCACATAGAAATGGGCCAAAATGAAATCAAATTACTGAAGAAGAAAGGAGTCAAACACATTAAAATAATGATAATTATTAATACGACTCAGATTCTAAATAAGCAGCATATATTAACTAGCACTTAACAAAAGAAAAAGAAATAAGAAGAAACAGATCAAATGCAATCGCAATGCATTCAGAGACGGAAAAAGAATAGATGTGGCATAACAAGGGAGGAAGAAAGAAGGAGATGAATATGGAAAAAAGAAAAAAAAATGACGAGAAACAGAGAAAATACCTAACATAATCAACACGGGACGAAGTCTTGAATGGACTTCCATTGTTCTCCTATTTGAGGCGAAAATGAGTGTTAGTCGATTTGTTCTTGAGAGAACAAATGTCTAGCACTCATTTTAACCCAAAATCAACTTTGAAGCTCAGAGAGTAACTGGATCGGACCTTTAAATGGAGGGTACAAATCCAGGGTTCCTGTTTTAAGATCCGACATTAAAGGGGAGTGGAGAAGACTCGAGGAAAATTGGTTGTGGTTTAGTGCTTAAGGGACTATGGGGATTATGTGGTCGAGATTTGGTGGCGATTTGGAGCTGTCTCGCCGTTAACAATGGCAGATTAGGGTTTGGATGTGGAAGAGGCGAAGTTCAAGGGTGTTTGGATGAACTGAAACGGGATATGAGATGAGGGAAGTGTGGGGGTTGTTTGACTGGATTTTGGGTGGTGTTCAAAGTGACGCCGCCACTAGAGGGGGAGAGGCAAATTAGGGCGGTGTTAGGGTTATGATTTTGAAGGAGATGAAGTGAAGTGAAGTGTTTGACCCGGGCTGTTTGATTGTCATTTGGACAATTATAAACGAAGATGGGGTGATGCATCTAAACCGTTTGATGAAACACAATGGAAGGCCCAGATTGACTTAGCCCTAACAAACTCTAAACAATGTAGTACTCTGTCCACACTACGTCATTTCATATGTCTCAGGGACTGGGGCTTGGACCGGGAAAAATGGGTGGGACACGAGCTGGGTCGACCGGATTGGGGTGTTTGGGCTGGACCGGATGCACTGGGCTGAGAGATTTAACCAAAACGACCCAAAATCCATTTTTTATTTCAAGACAAATTATCCAAAAATTCCTTTTCCTTTTCTCTTTTTCTCATTTTTTCAAAATTAAATTATAAAACCAAATTCACCTATAAAAAATGCTAATTAATCCTAAACAATAATTACTACAAATGATTAAAACAAATTGAAATAAAAATCACCTAACATCAAAGTTAATATTAAAGGTTCAAATTAAACCATTTTTTTCTTTTCTTTTTATAAAATGACTAATTACTAATTAATCCTTAAAAATGTCAAATCAAATCCTAAATGCAAACGTCCGTATATTTTGTATTTTTCCATTAATAAAATAAACATGCACACACAAATGCAAACAATTAACAGAAAATGCCATGAAAATCCACAAAATTGTATTAAAAGAAATTATTTTGTTTAAAAACTGTGGGAGTAATTCATATAGGGCAAAAATTACGTGCTCACCACCTTGCGAACGCTCTATTGTAGAAATGTGTTTTGCCATCACTGAGTATAGCTCTTGGGGTGCCAAAATGTGTGAAAATATTCTTCTTCAGAAAGCCCGTTACCCCTTTAGCATCATTGGTCAGGAGAGCCACTGCTTCGACCCACTTGGAAACGTAGTCAACTGCTACCAATATGTACTTGTTATAATACGAGCTGACAAATGGCCCCATGAAGTCGATCCCCCACATGTAAAAAACCTCTACCTCTTGAATTGTGGTCATTGGCATCTCGTGTCTACAAGATATGTTGCATGTCCTTTGGCATTCATCACAACTTTTGACCCAAGCATGGACATCCTTGAACAGAGTTGGCCAATACAAGCCCGACTCTAACACCTTAGCTGTTGTCCAAATTCCTCCAAAGTGTCCACCATATGGTGAAGCATGGCAAGCTTACAAAATAGAATTTTGATCTTTCTCAGGGATACACCGCCAGATCATGTTATCTACACAGATTTTAAACAATAAAGGTTCATCCCAATAATAAGACCGACAATCACAAAAGAACTTTTTATGAATTGAGGAGAGTTCATAAGGTACAATACCACTTGCTAAATAATTAGCAATGTCAGCATACCACGGTGCCTCCTCCATTGTCATTGCTAATAACTATTCATCCGCGAATGTCTCTGTTATATTCTTAACCTCTACCTTCTTTTCAGCTCCTTCCAACCTTGAGAAGTGGTTAGCTACTTGGTTCTCTGTCCCTTTTCTGTCACGTATCTCCAGATCAAATTCTTGTCACAGAAGAACCCAGCGAATCAAGCGTGGTTTTGACTCCTTCTTTTCTATCAGGTACCTAATTGATGCATGGCCAGTGTAAACAATAACTTTCGAGCCAATCAAGTATGACCTAAATTTGTCGAATACAAAAATGATAGCCAACATCTACTTCTTTGTCACAGTGTAATTGAGTTGTGCACCACTTAGTGTTCTTCTTGTATAGTAAATCAGGAGCATCAGTTTATCTTTTTGCTGCCCCAAGACTGCTCCTATGGCATAGTCACTTGCGTCACACATGAGCTCAAATGGTTACTCCCAATTGGGTGTAGTCACCTATCTCTTATTCAACTCCTCAAATGCCAACCTGATATTATTAGAAAGCACAAAGGGGTGATCCTTTTCAAGGAGTTTACATAATAAGTTAGCAATCTTAGAGAAATCTTTTATGAATCTCCTGTAGAACCCGCGAGTGCCCAAGGAAACTTCTCACCTCCTTGACTGACGTAGGTGGTGGAAACTTCTCAATCATGTCAACCTTAGCATGGTCAACCTCAATTCCCTTACTGGACACTCGATGCCCCAGAACTATCCCTTCTTGTACCATAAAATGGCACTTCTCCCATTTTAGCACTAAATTTGTCTCCACATATATTTTGAGCACTCTTCTTAAGTTGTGAAGACATTCCTCGAATGAATCCCCCACCAAGGAGAAATTATCCAGAAAAACCTCCATAATGTCCTCCACCATGTCTATGAAAATGGCAAACATGCACCGTTGAAATGTCGCCGAGATCGCCCGACCAGCCTGTACAACATTTGGTCAATGAATGGAAGGGGGAAGTGGTCCTTCTGGGTGACTGTGTTTAATTTTTGTTAATCCATGCAAATTCGCCATCTCGTAACTGTACGAGTTGAGATCAACTCATTGTTCTCATTTTGTACGATAGTCATTCCCTCTTTTTCAACACACATTGAACATGGCTGACCCAATTGCTGCCAGATATAGGGAATATGATTCCCGCATCTAACAATTTGATCACTTCCTTCTTCACTACACCTTTCATATTCGGGTTCAGACTTCGTTGATGTTCTCTGGAAGGTTTGTGCCCTTCTTCCTAAAGAATCTTGTGCATACAAAAGGCAGGGCTGATACCCTTTATGTCTGCCATGGTCTAACCAATGCCAGTCTTACATTCCTATAGTACTTGTATGAGCTGCTCTACCTGCACATCTAGCAAACCAGATGATATAATAATAGGCAAAGTAGAATCAGGCCCTAAGAAAACGTACCTGAGGTGAGCTGGTAGTGGTTTCAGCTCCAGCTTGGGTGGTTCCTCCACTGATGGTTTTGCCGGAGGTGTAGCCCTTATTTCTAACTCAAGGGACTCGAACTTAGGTTCCCTTTTCCAAAATCCTTGGCCTTCAAAAGTGCCATGACCCACTTAGCTCACCATTCACCATCCATATCCTCTAAATTTGTCAGGTAGGCCTCCAATGGATCTTTAGCAGTCAGGGTTACATCATCTTCGTGCAGGATTACATCCATACCTCCACTAGGGAGAGCAATTAGCATATTCACTGGGTCTTCTCATGGATTGCTGAACGTTGAAAATGACTTCTTCATCGTTCAGCCTCATTTTTAATTCCCCAGTTTCACAATCGGCCAGTGCTGTCCAGTGGCTAAAAATGGCCTTCCTAAAATGATATGTATCTCTTCATCTACCTCACAATCAAGCATAACAAATACTTCAGGGAACACAAACTTCCCCACTTGTACCAATACATCATCAAGAATCCCAGTTGGCATTTTAATCGTGCGGTCAACCAGTTGCAACATCATCGAAGCCGGTCTAGCTCTACCAATGCCCAGTTTGGTGTATAAATCTAGAGGAATTAAATTTATGCTCTTTCCCAAGTCACATAATGACTTTGCAAAGGCATAACTCCCAATAGTGCATGGAATAGTAAAGCTACCTGGGTCAGACATCTTTTGAGCCATGGGTCTTGTCACTGCTGCGCTGCATGTTTGAGTCAGAGTTACTGTGGATAGGTCATGAAAATAAAACTTCCTTGACATTAGATCTTTCATCATCTTTGCATTGCCTGACATCTCCCTCAAAGCATCCATCAGAGGAATACTCAACTGAATTTGATGCAGCATCTCTATGAATTTCCTGTATTGATCTTCCTTCTTTTGTTTTACCAGTTTCTAAGGGAATTGTACAGGTATCACCTTTTGTGCACTGTTTGCTGGCTTCTCTCTGTTGGGGTTCTGTGGCATAAGAGGTACCACCTGTTCTGTGGCTTGTTCACTCACCTTAGTTTTACCCTTATCGTTTTGAACTTGTTCAACCACCACTTCAGTGAGTTCTGCTGGTTCATCTACCTCTAATGTAATTGGAGTGGCTGGCGTAGTCTCTTTCCTGGCTTGTGCAATCTCCTGCTCTCTATCTAAATCTCTCCCATTTTGGAGACTTACTGCCATCAGCTGATTCAGGTTTTATTCCTTGGGGTTAATATTTGTGTCCGCTGGCAATGTTCCCTGGGGGTGGTTGTTTAAAGCCATAAAAAGCTGCCCCAATTGAGTTTCAATGTTCTTTATAGCTGAATCATGCACTGCCAACTTTTTCTGCATCTTGTCGTTTGTTCCAATGAGTTGTTAAAAGCATACCCCTGATTTTACCATATTGTTATCTTGCTGCTGAGGAGGTGGCTGATATGTCAACCGTTGCTGATTTTGCTGTGGATAGCCCTATTATCTCTGATAAAGTACTGGCACCATTTGGCCTTGGGGTTGCATACCTCCAGGCTCTGGCATGTTTGGTGTGTATTGTTGATTTGGTGCCGGTCTCCACTGTTGTCCTCCTTGTCTCTGACCCCCAAAGTTGTTGACATAATTCATATCTTCTCTTACCCCTTGATTGTCACCTTCTCCACTCCATGAACACACATAAGACTGATTAACACAGGGTGTACATAGTCCTCCATTTGTTGTGTCAACCATATGCACCTGCTTTGTACCCATCTCATCAATCTTCTTTGTCAATATACTCATCTAAGTCATGAGTGTGGCTATGTTCTCTTCATGCAAATTATTTGGGTCAAGAGGAACTGAATGCATTATGGGTGCCAGTGTTGTACCTCTAGTTATCCATCCCGAATTTTGGTACGTCTTGTCAAGATTAACTTTGCACCGGTGAATGTCTTACTAAAAAATGCACCTCCAGCTGAAGCATCCACATTGGCCTTTAGATTGTCAGCTAATCCCATGTAGAAACTCTGGCCGAGCATCTGATCTGGAATACCATGGTGAGGACACTTCACTAGTATCCCTTTGAATCTTTCCCAAGTTTCCTGCAAGGGCTCAGTCGGTTGCTGCTTGTACTGCAATATTTCATCAATCTGCCTTGCAGTCTTATTGGGTGGGTAGAACTTATTCAGGAACTGCTTGACTAATTCCGCCCAGGTGACAATGGAACTTATAAGGAGCGAATTCAACCAAGTCTGAGCTTCCCCAGTCATAGAGAACAGGAATACTAACAACTTGATAGCTTCCGGGGTCGCATTAGGCTGCCTTTGGGTCATACAAATGGATAGAAAATTTTTCAAGTGTTGCTGAGGGTCTTCAATGTGTGACCCGGAGAGCAATCCCTTATTCTGCAGAAGATACAGCATGTTGTTGGTGATCTGGAATGTCTCCGCTTGAATTAGGGGCACAACTATGGAAGTAGCCAAGTTGTCAGTTGTAGGCTGTGCCCCATCATAAAGTACATCTTCTGGCATAAGAGGTGACACTACTCTGATGTTTGGGGCAGCTGGCGCATCTCCGACGTTTCCGTTGACGTTCTCTACGTCACCCGTGTCAATTTCAAGATGGTGTGATTGTTGGATCCTCTTGTTAGCACGGTTCAATGCCATGAATTTTTTCTCGGGGTCTGAGAGTCCTTCAGGCAGTTCTCCGGTCCTCGAAGAGTTTCTAGGCATACACCTGAATTCCACAAGAGTTCAAACGTGAGAATATCAATGAAAAGATTGTTTAACACCTTCGAAAATTGATTTAAATTAACAATTCTAACACTACTTCTAAGTTGTAATAAATAACACCCTTAGTTCCCCAGCAATGGCACCAAAATTTTATCATTCCCAACTATACCTTCTAAAAGACAAAGCGGTCATTGCAAATATAATTAGATTTTAAGTCCGGAGTCGAATCCTCAGGGAACTAACCTATCAATTACAACTCTTTGGCAATGCTATTATCAACTCAACCAATTTCTAGATTGAAGACTTTTATCAATCAATCTTGGGTTGTGTTTAACCACTTCAAATAATATTAGAAATAACAATATGCTATATTAGAGATAATTCAATGATAAAAATGTCTAGGGCAGTGATTTCCCCATTTGCTAGTTTAGGTCTTGACTATTTCGCTATAATCTCGCCGTAATACTCTATGAGGATTAAGAGCTATGGGTTATCTTAATTATCTCTCGATCAACTACAATAATTTAATAGAGCATTGTCTCGAACTGCTCTAGCTGACAATATGTGCAGCTCTAATTTATCCCACCAAAGCTTCTTTATCTCTAAACCCACTTTTAAGTTCAAGTAATGAATCTCTTCAATTACCCAAAAGTGATGTTGTTCAACAGCAGTCTAACCTAATATTCTTTCTCAAGAAATAGAAGGTAAATAGACACGATTAATCAAGGGCCCATTCAATTAATCACCATACAAAACGTAGTTGAACAATCATATAATAAATCCGGCTCGATTATAACAAGTTGAGTCAAAACTTCAACCAACAATTGGTTCCATCAACCCTAGATAATTGTTTAGCTACACATAACAAGATAAGATAAAACTACAAAGTTGTTCATAATTTATAATTGCAAGAATTAAAAGGAGATAGAAAAACTCTAATGTTTGGTTGATCTTCTCACACTTGTTCTTGCCTCCAAAGTAGTCTAAAAACAATCTTAATTCTATCTTGGGAGAGCTTCTAAAGTTTATAAGGGTTTGGAATAAGTTTTCCCCGAATTACACTTTGGTCCCCAATTTTCTAGCAATTGAACAGTTCACCGCGGCCGCGGCAAGACCACGGTGCGACCGCGGTGAAGGCTGAACATTTTGCCTCGCGCAATTGTCTGTCGTGGTTCAACCGCGGTTCCACCGTGGTCGCGATGGATTTCACCTTAGTCCATTTTTGCTTCTTTATGCTCGGGTGCTTCTTGATTGGGCCTTTCATTCACATTATTAACTCCAAGACACTCCGTAGTGCTTCCTCACTTAGATTATTCCCTGTGAAGCAAAAGAACACCAATTAGAGCATTTTGTTATCAATTCGCCTATAAAACAACAATAAAGCATGGTAATATTAAGGTGTAAATATCATCTATATAGCCTAATATCAATACTGTATATGGCCATCTGGCCCAGGGAACATCTATCCCGGAATATATATATCACTGACCGCAGTCATCTAGTATCGAGGAAGGCTATTCCAGTCCTGTGGAGAAGATCCATCTCTAGGTATAAATACTTCGGACAAGATCCATGTCCAGGGAAGATCTATCCCTCAATATCCTCAATTGCGCTCACTGGGGTGTGTTACAGACTCCGAAGGGGCTCCAACAGCCCAGCACTATCATAATCATCAACATAATCGCTGCAGCATGCAGCCCGATCCCATATACTGTTACTCACAACCAGGCTCTCGGCCTCACTCAGTCATCACTCTCCAGTCTCACACGCACGATCTCACAATGTCATGATAGTAGCCCGAACAATTATATGATGTGCCAAATAAAAATAATCGAGACTAAGGCAAGATATATAATGCATGAACAAGATTGAGTACAGAATATCAATGAAGATAATGATATGACAACAAGAAATGACCTCTCGGGTCTCAACAGTATCGGCATGAAGCCCTAACAGGATATCTATAATGTTTTCACGGAACATTTACTTAATCACATGATAGAAACACGGATATCAACAAGAAAGAATCACTAAGCGGTGCCATGGAATGATCCATGCCGCATTTCTCACGGTGCACGCCCATCACATGGCATTTGTGTCACCTCAATAGCAATCATAGAACATATAGTTTGGGGTTTTGAACCCTCAGAACCAAGTTTGGAAATGTTCCTTACCTCAAGACAAGCCAAACTCTAGCCTGCGATGCCCTTGCCTCTCGATTCGGCCACCAAATGCCCCGAATCTAACCAAAATCAGTTTATAACCATAAATATATGCTAAAGAAATGAAACCCATAAGAAAATTATCAAATTAACTCAAAAATCCTAAAATTGTCCAAACCCGACCTTTGAGCCCACGTCTCGGAATTCGATAAAAATCATATCCACGAGTCCATACATACCAAGAGCATCTAAATCGAACCTCAAATGGCCCCTCAAATACCAATTTAAACTCTAAATTCCAAGCCCTAATTCCCCAATTTTATCCTTTAAATCCCACAAATTTCATGTCTAATTAGTTAGAAATTACAATAGAATCAAGTATTGAGTTCAAAAACCTTATCTCGAAGTGTTTCCCTTCAAATCCCTCTTCAATCCCTCTCAAAAATCTTCAAAACCGTCTCAAAAATGGAGGAAATAAGCTTAAAATCACCAAGGTGACCTTTTATACTTTCTGCCCAGGCATCTCGTACTTGCAGCTCCAATTCCGCGTCTGCGGTTAAAATAGCCGCACCTGCGGTTTTTCACTTATGGGTCAACGTCCGCACCTACGCCCCAGGCTTCACACCTGCGAGCTCACAGGTGCGGTAAATCTTCCGAACCTGCGGTTTAATCCGTTCCTTTGGTTGCGTCCACGCTCCTGCGATCATTGCACTTGCGGTCCCCAATCCGTAGGTGCGGAAACAACAGAAGCAGCAATTTCTGAAGCACAACTCCAAGTCAAAACTTTCCGACAACCATCCAAAACTATCCTGAGGCCCTCGGGACCTCAATCAAATACACCAGCAAGTCACATATCATCATTCAAACTCATACCAACCCTCGGAACACTCAAAACAACGCTGAAACACCAAATCACTCTCGGATTCAAGCCTAAGGATTCCAAAACTTCCGAATTACACAATCAATCAAAAAGTCAATCAAACCTCATCTGAAGGATCAAAAATTTTGCACACACGTCCTAAATGACACAACAGACCTATTACAATTTCCAGAATTCCATTCCGACCCCAATATCAAAATTTCCACTACCAACCGAAAGACGCCAAAATTCCAATTTCGCTATTCAAACCAAAATCTACCTCGGACCTCCAAAATACATTCCTATCACGCTCCTAATTCCCAAATCACCTTACAAAGCTATCCGAACCATAAAAACCAAGTTCCGAGATCATATACTCACAAGTCAACTTCCGGTTAACTTTTCCAACTAAAGCTTCCCAAAAAGAGACTAAGTGTCTCATACCTCTCCAAAACCACTCCGAATTTGAACCAACCAACCCGATACTGCATAATACAGCTGAACAAGACATAAAGAAGCAAAATAGGGGAAACAGAGCGGAAACTCATAAAATCACCGGCCGAGTCATTACATCCTCCCCCTCTTAAACAAGTGTTCATCCTCGAACGAGTCAAGAAACATACCTGAAGCCTCAAATAGGTGAAGATATCTGCTCTGCATCTCCCGCTTGGTCTCCCAGGTAGCCTTCTCCACGGGCCAACCTCCATTGAACTTTCACTGAAGCTATATCGTTTGATCTCAACTTTCGGACCTACCGCTCCAAAATAGCCACTGGCTCCACATCATAAGTCAGATCACCATCTAACTGAACCATTTTAAAATCCAAAACATAAGACTGATCGCCAATATACTTTCGGAACATAGAAATATGAAATATCGGATGCACACTCGACAAGCTAGGTGGAACTTCAAGCTCATAAGCCACCTCCCCAAATCATCCGAAGCACCTCAATAGGCCCAATAAACTGAGGACTCAGTTTTCCCTTCTTCCGAAATCTCATAACACTCTTCATGAGTGAAACCTTCAGTAGAACATTCTCTCCAACCATGTAAGACACATCAGGACATTCCTACTCTTTTGTCTCGACTGCGCTGTACCAAGCCGCTCCTGAATTACCTTTACCTTGTCCAAGGCATCCTGCACCAAGTCTGTACCCAAAAGCCTAGCCTCACCTGGCTAAAACCAACCAACTGGAGATCTACACCATCTCCTATATAAAGCCCCATATGGAGCCATCTGAATATCGATTGATAACTGTTGTTATATGCAAACTCTGCGAGCGGTAGAAACTAATCCCATGACCCTCCAAAATCAATGACATAAGCGTGCAACATGTCCTCCAATATCTAAATAGTGTGCTTGGATTGCCCGTCCGTCTAAGGGTGAAAAGTTGTGTTCAACTCAACTTGATACCCAACTCTCCCTACACGGCTCTCCAAAACTGTGAGGTAAACTGAGTACCTCTATCGAAAATGATAGAAACTGGTACACCATGCAAGCGAATAATCTCTGCTAATCGCTCTAAAGAATAGGTAGTACAAACAAGATTGAAGTACGCGGACTTGGTTAGCCGACCCATAGTCACCCAAATAGCATCAAAATTCTTCAAAGTCCGTGGGAGTCTAACTATAAAATCCATGGTGATCCACTCCCACTTCCACTCTGAAATATCTATCTACTGAAGCAAGCCACCCGGTCTCTGATGCTCATATTTCACGCGCTGACAATTGAGACACCAAGCTACGAATCCTACAATATCCTTCTTCATTCTTCTCCACCAATAATGCTGTCTCAAATCCTGATACATCTTCGCGGCACCGGATGGATGGAATACCGCGAGATATAGGCCTCCTCCAGAATCAATTCTCGAAGCCCATCTATATTGGGCACACATATCCGGCCCTGCATCCTCAATACTCCATCATCACCAATAGTCACATCTCTGGCATCGTCGTGGTGAACTCTGTCCTTAAGCACAAGCAAATGAGGATCATCATACTGGTTCTATCTGATGCGATCAAACAAGGAAGACCGAGAAACCACACAAGCTAAGACCTGACTGGGCTCCAAAATATCCAACCTCACAAATCGATTGGCCAAGGCCTGAACATCAATTGCGAGAGGTCTCTCCCTTATAGGAATATATGCCAAACTTCCCATACTCACTGCCTTCCTACTCAAGGCTTCGGGCTTTATATTGGCCTTCCCCGAATGGTACAAGATAGTGATATCATAATCCTTTAGCAGCTCCAACCATCACTGCTGCCTCAAATTGAGATCTTTCTGCTTGAACAAGTGCTGAAGGGTACGATGATCAACAAACACCTCATAAGACACACCATATAGATAATGCCTCCAAATCTTCAATGCGTGAATAATGGCAGCCAACTCTAGATCATGAACGGAGTAGTTCTTCTAATGGGGCTTCAACTAACGAGAAGCATAAGCAATTACTCTACCCTCCTGCATCAACACACACCCAATACCAACTCTTGAAGCATCACAATACATTGTATATGAACCTGAAGTTGATGGCAAAACTAACACCAGAGTTGTGGTCAAGGCAGTTTTGAGCTTCTGAAAGCTCGCCTCACACTTATCCGACCACCTAAATAAAGCACCCTTTTGAGTCAATTTGGTCAAGAGTAATGCAATAGATGAAAATACCTAAACGAACCGACGGTAATAGCCTGCCAAACCAAGAAAACTATGAATCTCTATGGCTAAGGATGGTCTGGGCCAACTCTGAACCGCTTCTATCATCTTCGGATCAACTTGAATACCCTCACTAGACACCACGTGCCCCAAGAAAGCCACTGAACTAAGCGAAAAACTCACATTTGGAGAACTTTGCATAAAACGTCTCCTCTCTCAATCTCTGTATCATAATTCACAAATGCTCCGCGTGCTCCTCCTGAATACATGAGTACACCAGAATATCATCAATGAATACAATGACAAACGAGTAGAGAAAAGGCCGAAACATGCTGTTCATCAAATGCATGAATGTTGTTGGGTTATTTGTCAGCCCAAAAGACATCACAAGGAACTCATAATGACCATATCGGTTCCTGAAAGTGTCTTAAGAATGTCTGAGTCCCTAATATTTCACTGGTGATATCCTGAACGAAGATTAATCTTGGATAACACCCTCGCTCCCTGAAGCTAGTCGAATAAATCATCAATACGAGGCAAAGGATACTTGTTCTTGATTGTGACCTTGTTCAACTGCCTATAATAAATACACATCCTCATAGTGTCATCCTTCTTCTTTACAAATAGAACAAGCGCACCATACAGAAACACACTAGGCCGAATAAACCCCTTATTAAGGAGTTCCTAAAGTTGCTCCTTCAACTCCTTCAACTCTATCGGTGCCATACGATACGATGGAATAGAAATAGGCTGAGTGCCCGGCAGCAAATCAATACCAAAATCAATATCCCCGTCCGGTGGCATGCTGGAAGGTCTGTAGGAAACACATCCGGAAAGTCCCTCACTATCGGAAGTAAATCAATGGTAGGAGTCTCTGTACTAACATCCCTCATGAAGGCCAGATAAGAAAGAAAGCCCTTCCCAACCATCTGCTGGGCCTTTAGAGATGACATCACTCTGCTGGGAACATAATCCGTCGAACCTCGCCACTCAATCCATGGCAACCCCGGCATAGTCTATGTCACTATCTTAGCATGACAGTCCAAAATAGCACGACACAGAGATAACCAATCAATGCCCAATATCACATCAAAATAAACCATACTAAGCAACAAGAGATCCACTCAGGTATTCAAACCCCCAATAGTGACCACACACGACCAATATACATGGTCCACACATATGAACAGATGAAATAAGAGACTCACAGGGCGTATCCAAATAATGAGCAAAATATGATGACACATATGAAAAGTGTGACCAGGATCAAATAATTCAGAGACATATATGTGGCAGACTGATACAATACATGTAATCACAGCATCTGAAGCAATAGTATTTGGTCTAGCTGGTAGGGCATAGAAATGGGCCTGATCACTATCTGATCAACCTCCCCCCTCTAGGTGACCCCTAGCTGACTGACCTTCACCCCGAGCTGACTGAGCAGGTGTCAAAGTAACTGGTGCTAAAGTCGAAGGCTAACTCCTCTGCTGAGATGAACCTCTCGTAAGATGGGGATAAATCATCTTAATATGACAAAAATCTCCACACTCAAAGCAACCTCTTCCGACAAATGGGGATGGGGACTGAAGGGAGCCCCAAACATCGGGATGTCCACTAGAAGAACCAGGCATAAACGAGCCTTGAACTGATGGTGCCTGAGTCGAACACTGAGCTAGAAGGGCACCGAGAGGCGAGTGACCCTAATGTGAACTGTGAGAACCATGAATAGATTATCCACCACGGTGGCCCAAACGGGCTGGCTGAGCATGTCTGAATGGACGGCCTCTGCCGTGCTGAAACTAAACTCCCAAAAGAACACCACCAAAACTACCAGATTCTCGAGGCCTCTTGTCCTTCCTCTCAACTCACTCCTGGCAGCGAACCGACTCTATCGCTCGAGCAATGTCAACCACCTCCTCAAAAGAAGCACCAGACACCCTCTCTCTGATCATAAGAATCTGTAATTAATAAGTGAGGCCATCCACAAATCTCCTGATCCTCTCCCTGTCCGTAAGGACCAACCAAACAACATGACGGGCTAACTCAAAAAACCTCATCTCATACTGCATCACAATCATATCATCCTGATGCAACTGCTCGAACTGCATGCGTAGCTCCTCTTTGCAGGGCTACGGCACATACTTCTCTAGGAAGAGAGCGGAGAACTGCTTCCAGGTAAGGGGCACTGCACCAACATGCCTACGCCTCTAATAAGCCTCCCACCAAGTGAAGGCAGCTCCAGAAAACTGAAAAGTAGTAAATAAGACCCCACTAGTCTCCAGAACCATTGTACGTAGTATCCTCTAACACTTGTCCTAGAAGCCTTAGGCATCCTCTCCTTTTGCACCACTACAAGTTGGAGGCTGAAGTCTACCAAACCTCTTCAATCAATGTTGTTCATCATCAGGCATAACTGGAACTACAAAATCCTAAGCAGGTGCAACCGGCTGGGCTAGTGGTGCCTCCGGTATCTATAGTCCCTGAACAACCTACTCGGGTGTACGGGCGGCGGGAGTCTAAGTGCCTCCCCCGGCCTGAGAAGTAGTTGTTGTAGTAGTAACTATGACCACTTGAGCAAAACTGGTGCACACGGTCATAATCTGAGCCAAGGTCCTTGGAGACCAGGAATAACAATAGGCATAGTCGGTGCCTAAGCTGGTTCTGTTGGAGCATCCCCCTGGAGCCTGATCATGAACTAGGGCAGCTAGTGGATCTGCAAGTGCTACCCTAGCTTCTGTACGGGCTACATCCCTGCCCCTACCATGGCCTCGACCGTGACCTCGCCCTCTAATGGCCCAACTGGTAGTCTTTCATTTTGTCCGGTAGCACGTGTCCTCGCCATATGTGAGAGAATAGAATAACATAAGTTTAGTACCAGAATCAACAAATTCGCACGGCAAGAATTCAAGAATATGAAGTTTTTCCTAAAGGTTCTGCAGCGTCCTGAGGATAAGTACATGTGTCTCCGTATCGATCCGTGAGACTCAACTAAACCTGCTCATGACTCGTGAGACCTATGCAACCTAGGCTCTGATACCAACATGTCACGACCCAAAAATCGACCCGGCCGTAATGACGCCTATCGTTAAATTAGGCCAGCCAACTTATTTCCAAATACTTCATATTTAATTTAAAACTAAAGAAAAATCATGTTTTTAATAAAAATCCGATAAAAGGTATAAAGTAAAAATAAAAAACGAGCGAAAAGTACTAGCCTGACCTCGGGTGTCACTAAGCCATGAGCAAAGTACTACAACGGTTCGAAATAAAATGGGACTAACATAGTCTAAGAATAGCCAACAAAATACACTAAAGGAAGATAAGGAAGGAGAAGACGGGACTGCGATCGCCAGGCAGCTACCTCGCTATCTCCAAGGAAAGTCCACCACTGAAATGATTAGCAATCGCTACCGTACCCGGAGATACTTGGATCTGCAAATAAGATGCAGGAGGTAACGTGAGTACACCAACTCAGCAAGTAACAAGTCCAAACTATGAACTGACAGGTAGTGACGAACCAAACCTCAACATGTAATACCAGTTAATTATACAAAAAATAAGCATGCTTGCAGTTCAAGTAAAAACTCAATAGTAAATAAATGCAGTCTGAATAGTATGGAGTATAAAGCTCAGGAAATCTCTATGTACCAATGCACATATAGCATGATCAATGTTTTGTGTACCTCCACTCAAAAGTGCTCACCCACTCGATACTGTATATGGCCATCCGGCCAGGGAAGATCCATCTCAAAATATATATATCACTGACCGCAGTCATCCAGTACCGAGGAAGGCTATTCCAGCCCTGTAGAGAAGATCCATTTCCAGGTATAAATACTTCGGACAAGATCCATGTCCAGGAAATATCATCCCTCAATATCATCAACTGCGCTCACTTGGGTGTGTTACAGACTCCAGAGGGGCTCCTACAGCCCAAGCTTTATCATAATCATCAACATAACCGTTGCGGCACGCAACCCGATCCCATATACTGTCACTCACAACTAGGCTCTCGGCCTCACTCAGTCATCACTCTCCAATCTCACACACACGGGCTCACAATGTCATGATACTAGCCTGAACAATGATATAATGTGCCAAATAACAATAATCAAGACTAAGTCATGATATATAATGCATGAACAAGACCGAGTACAGAATATTAATAAAGATAATGATATGATAGCAAGAAACAACCTCTGGGGTCTCAATAGTATCAGTGTGAAGCCCTAACATGATATTTAACATGTTTACAAAGCACATTTACTTAATCACATGATAGAAACACGGATATAAAAAAGAAAGAATTACTAAGCGGTGCCATGGAATGATCCAGGCCACATTTCTCACATTGCATACCTATACGTCTGTCACTTGGCATTTGCGTCACCTCAATAGTAATCATAGAACACATAGTTCATGGTTTTGAACCCTCAGAACCAAGTTTGGAAGTGTTACTTACCTTAAGCCAAGACAAACTCTATCCCGCGATGCCCTTGTCTCTCGATTCGGCCTACAAATGCCCCGAAGCTAACCAAAATCCGTATATAACCATCAATATACACTAAAGGAATGAAATCCATATGAAAATTATCAAATTAACTCAAAAATCCCGAAAATTTCCAAACCCGACCCCCGAGCCCATGTCTCGGAATTCGATAAAAATCACATCTCAAAAATCCTTATCCTCCCACGAGCCTATACCTACCAAGAGCATCAAAATTGGACCTCAAATGGCCCCTCAAATCCCAATTTAAACTCTCCAAAGTTCAAGACCTAATTCCCCAATTTTTGCCTTTAATCCCAAAAATTTCATGTATAATTAGTTAGAAATTACCATAGAATCGAGTATTGAGTTCGAAAAGCTTACCTCCAAGTGTTTCCCTTCAAATCCCTCTTCAATCACTCTCAAGAAGCTTCAAAACCGTCTCAAAAATGGAGGAAATAAGCTGAAAATTGCGAAGGTGACCTTTTATACTTTCTGCCCAGGCATCTCGCACTTTCGGCTCCAATTCCGCATCTGCGGACTACTTCAGCAGTCAAAATAGCCGCACTTGCGGTTTTTCACTTAAGGGTCTACATCCGCACCTACGCCTCAGGTTTCGCATATGCGGGCTCGCATGTGCGGTAAACCTTCCACTCCCGGGCTTAATCCGCTCGTACGGCTTCCTCCACGCTCTTGTGATCATCGCACCTGCGGTCCCTAATCCACAGGTGCGGAAACAACAGAAGCAGCAATTTCTGCAGCACAACTCCAAGTCCAAACTTTTTGACACCCATCCAAAACCATCCCGGGGCCCTCGGGACCTCAACCAAACATGCCAACCCTCGGAGGAAACACCAAATCATCCTCGGATTCAAGCCTAAGGATTCCAAAACTTCTGAATTCCACAATCGATCAAAAAGTATATCAAACCTTATCTGAAGGATCAAAAATTTTTCACACACGTCCCAAATGACACAACAGACCTATTCCAATTTTCGGAATTCAATTCCGGCCCTGATATCAAAATTTCCACTACCAACCAAAAGGCACCAAAACTACAATTTCGCCAATTCAAGCCTAAATCTACCACGAACCTCTAAAATACATTCTGATCAAGCTCCTAAGTCCCAAATCACCTCACGAAGCTTTCCAAACCATAAAAAACAAGTTCTAAGATCATTTACTAAGTCAACTTTTAGTTGACTTTTCTAACTAAAGCTTTCCAAAAAGAGACTAAGTGTCTCATACCTCTCCGAAACTACTCCGAACCCAAACCAGCCAACCCGATACTATATAATATAGCTGAACAACACATAAAGAAGCAGAAATGGGAGAAACAAATTGATAACGCATGAAACAACCGGCCGAGTCGTTACAACATGAATGTAAAAATACTAGCACGAAAGAGCTTGAGAGTATAAGTGAAGAAGATACTGAAAAATAAAAGGGGCGAAAACTAAACTTGACAACTAGCAAAGACATCTACTGCCTCTATACTATCGGGCCTATTTTCCCAAGGCACATATTGAAATAATAATTAAATTCTAGAATCAAATAGATCTATAGGGGGTTGGAATCCAAGAGTAAGTGGATAGGTGTAGAAAAATGAATAACCTTCATGATAAGTGGTTATACGGTCGTCTACACCAGGAGCCACGATTGGAAAGCCAGGTTTCCAATAGCGCTCTTTACGAACAAGAGGTTGAAGACCAGACTTAATAAGAGATGGGTAACAATCAACATGATTGCAACCTACATTCGAGGTAACCTCTTTGTTCCATACCTCATAATCAAAGATAACAGAGAACTCCCGTGGAACAATTTCAGAAACTTGGGGTTCAAGCAATGGTTCATTAGAATCTCTAGTTTTAGAAAATATATGCAAGTAGCAGAGGCTCTGGCTTTGGAAGAAGAGGCAACTTTAGAAGAACTATTTTTAGAAGAAGAGGTGTTTCTATTCACTATAAAACCTAGGTTATGAAGCTTACCACCCCTACGTCTATTCCTAGCCGGAGCTACTGCGGTAGGGAGGTCATCTACTATTATAGTACGATAAGGATTTAAAGATTTAGAAGCCATTGTTAAGGAGAAGAAAGATGTACGCAGAGGGAAAATCACTAAGAGGGTTTGAGGAAGAAGGAAATGACGAAAGAAAGTTGATGAAGTTTTAGATGGCCGATGATTCATTATTTATAAGGAAGAAATTTCATCATGAACCATCATCATAGAACCGTCACATTGAACTAACTCAATCATATGAGGTCAAAAAATCGCTGCAAACTGTAAAGTTAATCATTATAAGAGATATGCCTCAAGCATTAAATGGAAGAGACATAGGTCTCTTCACTATTGATCGCATCATAATGATCTCGAGAAGATGTGACAAAATATTCCCGCCATAAATAGTCTCTCCACTTTCCGAATTTTCAGTTGCGAATACTCAAAAAGTAGAGGGATGTATTGGTGGAAAATAAACTCACCACGTGGACCAGTATTATGATGACAGGTGGCATGAGAGTCGAAGCAATAAACAAGAATGATGTGCTGAGAAGATATGAGTAATATCCACGGGTCGTCTACTAAGATACCATCCCATTTTGCTGAAAAGGAGAAAATAGGTAGGGGCTTGTGAGCACGTGATTTTTGCCCTATATGAGAATTACTCCCAAAAATTCAAAATAAAATAGTTTTGTGTTGTGTGTGATTTTTTGTGGATTTTCGTTTATTTTTTCTTTGTTGTTTGTATTTGTCTGTGCGTGTTTATTTGTTAAATTAATATAAAATACAAAATATGTAAGGAGTAATTAAGTTTTGTTTTACAAAAATAAAAATTACAAAAATAATACACTTTGCATTTTAGCATTTAAAGGTCTAGTTGTGTGATTTATTTCAAATTGGTATTTAATGGTTTGTTAATTGTTAGTAGGAGTTAATTAGATTTTTGGTAATTGAATCTAGGATTTTTAATGTTTTTAAATTAGGAAATAAAAAGAAAATGAAAGGAAAGAGAAGAGAAATCGGACTGGGCTTACCAAATTGAACAAAAAAAAAAGAGGCCCAAAATTCCAGCCCATTTGTCGCCCAGTTCAATCCGTCTCTAAGACATCCAAATGACGTCATTTTGTCACACCCCATCCTGACCATTGATCTCACTTGATCAACGGTCCAGATCCCATCCCTCAACCCTTAACCCGCCAGACCTGGACCCGACCCCGCTTCTACACTAAATGATCCCGTCCCGTCCTTCATCAACTAATCTGAGCCGTTAAGATCATTTGATCTAACGGTTCAAATTAATTGATTTAATCTGATATACCAAATCCCCCAAAACCCCATTTACCCATTTCATTTCCAAAAGTCACCCCCCCCTTCGTCTCTTTCAGAGACGAACCAAACAAGACCCCCCACAAACCCTAGCCACCATCCCATCTCCTCACCGTAAACCCGACAGCAACGACGCTGATGCCCGCCAAACTTACACTCCTGAACCACCCTAATTCCCCCTCTCCAAATCCACACTCCGCTAACCTCGAATCAGCTTAGGCCGTCTCGAATCTTCGATCGAAGAACCAAGCAAAACCTTAGCCGCCTCTGGACCACCCCACACTTACACCCTTTGACCACTAGACCACCCTCCTCCCAAATCCACGCCTGGTTTCCCTCGAATGTTGGCCTAGGTCCTCGAATTTCGAATTTGCGACGAACCCTAAAATCCCAAAATGAGTGAATGGAGATATTGTCAACGGATTAGGTCTATTTGGACTTTATTCGTATGTTTTTGCTAAAAACACACGAATAATGTCCAAGTGGACCAAAATTGGAGATGTTCGGAGAATTTGAGCTGTATTTTTGTTGAACCGATCTCAAGTATTTATGTTTCCATTTTTCTTGTTTATTTTGAGTCGTTTGATGTCGTCCTGTTCTCCTACTACCCCTTTTCTTTTGATTTCTTCCTCTTCACAGTTTCGCCGGTTCAGCCTGTATAATTAGGTCGATTGTTTGGTTGTTCGTATACGGTTAGCGACTATGAATCAATTGTAACTGTATACGAATGTTAATCGATAATTAAAACTTTAATGATTTTGATTTTCAGTTTGTGTTGAAATTTCTATTTGCATTTTTGTTTGAGGATTTGATTGGCCTTGCTGATTGCACGACTCACTAGTTAAGCTCACTATTAATTGATTTTGTTTGGGTTTGTTTAATCCTAATGTGCTTATTGCTGAGTCTAATGGATAATTGGATAGTTTTGAGTTTAAGATTACATCTTAGTTGAGTTTACATTCAGAACTTAGGTTGGTTATAGCTGCATTCCTAATGAAGTTTTCAAGGGTGATTTGAAATCTGGAGAAATTGAAAGTGGTCTGGTGAGTGGTCTGTCAGGTGATACCAGTGGACCAATAAGTTAATACATAGTTTAATACACCTTAGGGTCAGAAAGAAAAAGAGATCACATGGGCACCATTGTTACAAAGT
>MU726890.1:95322-124876 GCA_026770625.1 Nicotiana glauca | reverse complement strand
TCCCAGCTCTTGAGTTATGGTTCACCTGAGAAAACTTGCACGGGAGAGTTTTACACAAGAATCAAAGGGGCTAGTCTACCTCAGGGAGTCACATCGTGGACGTCATTATTCCGGACTCTCACTGCCAGCCAAATCCAGTGGATGCTTGGATGGTTGCCTGTTGAGGAGATCTTATATATGCCAGCAGCCAAGCCCCACTTTCTGTTGATAGGACTTAAAAGCATCCAGCCCTATACACCATATCAGGTTTTGAGTAGCGTCGAATCATGTTAGTAAATAATGTTAGTTCTTAAAATGTTAGTAAGTAGTGTTATCTGTTAACGTTAATGTTTAAGCATTCGTTATTTTCAAAGATTATAAGAACAATTTCAATCCATTCTAGTTCATGCGAAGGGTTAAGTGAAGTACTATAATCGAATCACCTCAATTGGGAATTTGATCCGTGCTTCAAGTTTAATTGTCACCTTTAGGGATACTTCGTAATTCATCAGTGGACTGATGTGAGCTTTGAAATTTAGAATTAAACTTGGTCAGAATATTGTATCAATTTGTTTCATCCTTAGACAATCAGTGAAATGACTAGGCTCAAATAAGATTTGGCGGCTCTTTAAGAGATGGTTGAACGAAATGTTGGATTTGGACACAATGGCATTTAAACAACAATAGCCAAGCAGGGCATTTTCTTTATTCTTAGAGACAAAAATAGATAGAAAGTCATAATCACTTTAGGATATCCTTAAACAAAAATGATGAGACGAGCCTCGCTAAATAAAATGCACAAATTGTGGGGCCCTCAGTAAATGTATATATTAAAATACTTAGAATACGGGATGAGTCGTCTAGCGAACTTCACGATTTTCCCCAAAGATAATAACGCGTTAGACTCTTTAGGCGCGATTTTAATTAAATTACGTTCTTAAACTCGGGTGCACATTTATGTGACCCAAATCCAAATCTGAACGGAGTCGGAATGTATTAACAACCACGGGTGCATTGATTGCGACGTGGTTCGAGATGCATTTTCACGACGTTGCAATTCTATTAAAAATAATAATAAAAGCGGTTTAAAGTTAATAAAACCACATAAGTTGTAATATGTATTAGAATCAGATATTTAGCCACTACAACAATTTAAGAGACCTTGCTAGAACCACGGGACCCGGAGGTGCCTAACACCTTCCCTCGGGTCAACAGAATTCCTTATTTAGAATTTCTGGTTCGCAGACTTCATTTGGAAAGTCGAATATTTTCCTCGAATTAGGATTCAAAATAAACCGGTGACTTGGGACACCAAAAGCCAAACATATCCCAAGTGGCGACTCTAAAATAAATAAATAATCCCATTTCGAATATTGTCACTTAAATTGAAAAAACTCCCTTATATACTATCCCTCCGAGGTAGGTGCGAAAAAAGAGGTGTGACAGGACTGATAATTAAGGATATTGGAATAATAGCCACGAATATAGAATGAAATCAGCTGAATCGCTGATTATGCGCGATTGGCTATTATTAGTTCAACCGTTCAAATCACCCTCGTAATGGGTAATTAATGTAATAAATAGTAGTAACGAGCATGAATTAAATAGGGAAAACAGTTATGAATTGTACTCTTATATAAATTCACTCCCCATATCCTGTATCCTCATTGAGAAAACTACAAAGTGATACTATCAATTGTCAATATTCTTGTTATTCTCTACCATTGGAAGATCTTTTTCTTTCCTATTGGAAGAAAGCACCAATCATCAGTAAGATTTCTACTTCCCTGTTCTCTCAGTCTTATTTTTCATTATTGTTATTCTTTTATATTAGGAAAAGTGAAGTAAAATTGATTATTAAAAATTCGATTTTTTTTTAACCATAAAAAGTAATTTTTTGGTTAAATAAAATTGAGCTTTAGAAGTTTGGCCAGGTCATTCAGATGATTCTGCTATTTTGTTGGCATTTCATACAAGGTTCCAATATTAGATCTACTGTTACTTTCAGATTTGGCTGGAGACTTAGACATGATAAATAGATTTTAACGATAAATAAGTAATTAAACTAGAAAGTTCGTGATGATTAGTTGTCAGAGCTCGAGGATGGGTACCAAACTATGGAATTTCACTAGTTGACTAAATATACATAGATAGCATTAAAAATATGAAGGAAATGCGATAAAAGTTATGAATATTTTACTGAAAGGTATTCTACAAAGTACAAGCTGCGCACGATGAAGTACAACTCATATAAGCAGCTACGCCTGTATAAAGGCATCTCAAGCAACATTGTTTTGGGTAGAAATTTTGAGTTGGTGTTTTGATCTTGAGTTGGATATTATGCTTAAGAATTGTCTACTAATTAAGATGAACTTTATTTGGTATTTGAGTTTATATTACTCATCACACATGGATTGTAACACCATGCAATCCTTCCAAACACTCTACAGTTGGTTGAATCTTCTAAAAGTATAAAAAAATTTAAACTTTTGATTTTTTAGAAAAAGTTTCGAGAAGATAATTCACAAATTTATTTATTATAAGTAATCGAAAGTATTTATAGCATTTGTTTCAAGTTTCAATATTTGGAAGGTTGAATTGTGAAGCTCTAGTTTATGGCATGAATATTTTTGAGAAATTGGGGAATAAGTATTCTTGGGAGTTAAATTGTGAAATTCAATGACTTAATGAACTTATTGAATTATTTGTTAGCTAAATTAGAGGTGAACAACTAAGAATTCACTCAAATTGAATATTTTAGATTGTTGGAGGAATATATGTTTAAACGAAAAGAAATATCATAATATTGAAAATTGATTTGTTATTAACGAAAATGAGTTTTTGAATAAAGAGTAAACATGATCAACAATGATTTTCACCAAAATTGAAGAATTATGAAAATTATCAAAATTGAGTGTAAGAACATGACTCATTGAGTATTTGCATGTTGTCACATGATTTGAGACTTAATATAGATTCATATAGTATTTTTGGACTTGTGGATATGGTTGGATCAGAGCTGAGGACGCGGGTGAATTTCAATACCTTGGAAGCAAATTTAAAAAAATTTCACAGTTGTAGCAACTAACCTGTAGAATTATTTGGGCGCACTCATTACTAATGGGATCGGGGCTACTTCCAGCAATAAATATAAGAGTTAGTGCTTCCTGAATCAGAAATAAAGCATGGTTTAATGCGACCATGATTGCAACAGCAGAAAGCCAGCCAGTAATGCCCAATAGCAGCCAGTACTGCAAAATTTCGGCAATTACAAAATAGCCCTTTGTGATTTTAGTTTTATTTTTCAACCTTTGGAGATTTGGAGATCTTAGTTTTGAGTGGTTTCAAGAAAGATTTTCATCCACGGGCTTGGGTTAAGTGATTCTAACAAAGGTTATTTAATAGAGTTATGACTACATATAACATCCAAATAAAGACTTGGATAAGAAAAATTGGGGATTTAAGACATGAATCCTAGAATCAATAAAATGAGATTTTGAGCATGTAAATGGACTTATTTTGAGAATCTATAACACCCAACCAGTTGTTTTAAGTTCTAGCATTTGTTCTATTATTTGAGACTTCAAGTAGAGTCATATGATATTTTATAACTAACATGTATGGTTGGTTCAGATTGTGAGAGGTTCAAGAGTGATTCATAATGCTTTATTCCTAACTAGAGGCCTTAATTAAGAGAGTTGGCCAAAAGTCAATATTTTGGGTAAATAGGATAGAATTGGTGATTTTAAAATTCTGATAGGTTCGTGTGATAATTTTATACTAATACGTATATTTAAATCGGGTCTCACATGGCCCAAGTAGCATTTGAGGATTGTGCTTCAGATTCTGAGGGGAAGAAGTTATATGCCAAGTTCTCTAAGCGTGAGTTTTGTTTGGGTTGGGTGGCATTCTTGGACCACATGGTGTCTAGTGAGGGTATTAAGTGTAACGACATGGCCACTTGTTTTGTGTATTTGAGCTTCGTATTTCCTTTTGATGCTTTATACATGTGTATTTTTAGTTTTATGACTTGGGGGTTGGTTAGTTTCGTTTTGGAAAGATTTCGCATTGATTTGGATCCTTTAGTTATTGGGTTGGAAGCCCAAGTTGAGAATGTTGACCAAAGTTTGACTTTTATAAAAACGACCTCAGAATGGTGTTTTGATGGCTTCAATAAGTTTATATCGTGACTTTGCACTTGGGTTTATGCTCAGAATTAAATTCGGAGGTCTGTAGGTTGATTTCTGTTGTTTGCCGAAAGTTGACAATTTGAGGTTTAGAAGTTTTTTCAAGTTTGGCCGTAGGTTGACTTTTTATGTATCGGGTTCGGAATTTGGTTTTGGGACATGAAATAGGTCTGTTTTTCTCTTTGGAACTTGTCTACAATAAGTTGATTTGATAGGATTCAGATGCTTAGTTGGAATTCTAGAGGTTCTTGAACTTTTGTTTGAATTCATGTGTTTTGACATCCGATTCGTAGTTCTAGATATTATTTTTTTGTTTTGATTATATGAGCGAGTTCATGTGATATTTTTATACTTGTTTGAATGTTTGGTTTGGATCCTCGAGGGTTCGAGTGAGTTTCAAACGTGTTTCGGAAGGGTTTGGACTCAAATACAGGTTGTTGGTGTGCTGGTACTACAATTGTCGCAATTGCAAACACCAGCTTTGCAATTGAGAATATGACATGGGGGACTCAGATATCACAATCGCGATACTTGTTTCACATTTGCAAAGTTTAGGCTTAGTTGGGTTAGTTCGCATTTGCGATAAATAGGTTGCATTTGCGAGGAGAGCGCAATTACAACATCTTCTGGGCTTGTCAGTAGCCGCAATTGCGAGATTTTCTTCTCAATTGTAAGGGTTCGCAATGCGAACCCAGTGTCATAATTGCAACATCTGCATTAGAACAAAAGGTTGGAAAGTAAGGATTTCATCTTATTTTCTCTCATTTAGAGCCCTAGACTCGGTAGAAGGCGATTTGGAGAGAGAATTTTCATCTACAATCATTGGGTAAATAGTTTTAATCAATTTTTAACTATATTTCACGATTATGTATGAGATTTAGCATCAAATATATGAGAATCAAAGAGGATATTTTGGAATATTTGTCAAATTTTGAAAAATAAAAATTTGGGTTTTGAGAGTCGATTTGGTCTCGGATATGAAAATAAAACACATATATAGACTCGTGGGGTTATGAGTTGTCGGAATCTATCCTTGGACCCGAGTTTTGGCCGAGGGGCCCAAAGTTGATTTTTTTGACTTTTGTTGAATTGCATAAAGATCATAGCGTTATTTATCGTAGTTGGTTTCCCTTCCCGTGTGGAAGCAAATTATAGGGAGAAAGCTAATTTCGAGGTTAATTTGGCCTAGATAAAGTAAATATTTTTTCTATCTTTGTGTGGGAAAACTACCCCTTAGGATTTGGTTAATTGTGTCATTTGTATTATGTGAAAGATGTGTACACGAGGTGACGAGTATGTACACAAGTAATATGTGATATTTTGACCGTTTTAGACATCGAGACTTATTATCACATGCTCTATTTGACGTTGTTAACACTTGTCCTATCTTTTATTGTTATGTTTGCTTTTACATGCATTAGTTGAAGTTGTTATCTCTCTTATTATCTTGTTACATCTGTTATTGTTGAATTACTCACTTGATCTTGTTATTTTGTAGGAATATCTTATTGTTGAGTTATTTATTTTGAAGTTGTGAAAGCTATTACCACATTGCGATTGAAGTTGTTGATTTTTCAGATATCTTTCCTTATTTTTTTTTGAATAAATAAATTAATATGATAAATAAATAAGGCAAAATCAATATTGTAACGACCCGATCGGTCGTTTTGAGAAATTAAGCTCCGTTCAGCGGCATAAGGTCTGGAACAGCTTCGGAATATGAGTATCGACTTACGTGCATGGTGGAATTCGACTTTCGGATGGTTTAGAGTCAAATTGGAAGAAGGAACCTTATTTTGGAAGTTTGAATGGTGAAAAGTTGATCGGAATTGGACTTTTAGGTAAACGACCCCGGAATGGGTCGTGGATGATCTCAACAGCTTCGTATGGAGATTTTGGACTTAGGCGCAAGTCCGGATTCATATTTGGAGGTCCGCAGAGTGAATTGAGGTATTTTGGCGAAAATTAGAAAAGTTGAAGAAATAAAAAAGTTTGACCCACAGTTGACTTTTGTGATATCGGGGTCGGAATGCGATTTCGAGAATTGGAGCAGCTCCGTTATGTCATTTTGAAATTGTCTGCAAAACTTGGCGTAATTCCGAGTTGAATTGATACATTTCAATATGAGATTCGATATTGAAGATTTGGAAGTTCATACGTTTGATTTTTGGTTTGATTCATCGTTTCGATGTTGTTTTATGTGATTTGAAACTTCGAGCGAGTCCGTATTAGGTTATATGACTTTTATGTGTGATTAGACGGGGTCCCAGGAGCCTCGGGCGAGTTTCGGATAGGTTTAGGCTATGTTGCGCTTGTTTTTGGATGCTTTTCGTCATTTCTTCAAACAAAAATGATGCCACATTGAGCAAATGATATCCAAATTCAGTTTTGTTTAAACCATTAGATCCGTATCAAAATTACGGATCCATAGGAAAAAGAATCATCAAATTTGGACATCGTATGCGGAAGTTATACTCATTTTCGTGTCGGAAAAATTGCTGGTTTCTGGTGTACTCGCAAATGCGAACTTTTTCATCGCATTTGCGATGCCCAGTTCGCAATTGCAAACTTTTTGTCGCAAATGCGACTTCTGCCAGCCCTATTTTGTTCGCAATTTCCAAAGGTTCGCAATTGCGAACCCTAGGTCGCAAATGCGACATCTGAGGCCTGTTAAGTGAGGTTTTTGACGGGATTTTCACCCATTTTTTAATTTTCTCAAACCCTAAACCTCCATAGGCGATTTTCCAAAGATCCAAACTTCTCCAAATCATTGAGTAAGTGTATCTAATCCTTTTACAACTATATTTTGTGATTATATCTTAGATTTAACATCAAATTCATGAGAATCTAAAGGAAAATTTGGGAAAAATTGTGAAATCTTTCAAAAATGTAAAATGATGATTTGAATGACCAAATGGTATCGGAATTAGATAATTTTTATATGGGTGAACTCGTAGCGGAATGGGTGTTCGGTTTTTGTAAATTTTGTCAGGTTCTGAGGTGCGGGCCCGGAGAGTTGACTTTTGTTGAGTTTTTGCAAATTGTATAAGAATCATAGTTTTATCAATTGAAATTATTTTCTCTTGCATTGTTTGATGTATTCAAGTTGTTTTTGGCTAGATTGAGCCAAGCATTGATGAATTGGTAATGGAAAAGCTAAATTGAGTATTGAATTGGCCGGATTGAGGTAAGTATCTTGCCTAACCTTGTGTGGGGGACTTTCCCTTAGGATTTGAGTCTTCTCTGTTGATTGTATTCCGTGTACGCGAGGTGACGAGTGCGTGCTCGGATTTATTGTGGTAAATTGTCCCTTTTAGGCTCTTAGACCCTTGTAATCACTGAGTATGAAGTTATTCTTGATACTGTTGAGTTCCCTGTTATTAGCTTCACCTCTACATGTCTTACTTGGAATTTATTTGCCCTTTTGGTTTATTATTGTTTCCTAATTGACTTTTACTTGTTTAACTGAAGACATTTACTCTTATATAGCCACGTTATCTTTCCTAACTTCTTGTCTTAAATTGGAAATCATTATTTCTATCTCTCATATAATTAATTGGCCCTAATTGAAAAGAAGTTAAATATCCTATGCTTAGTTGATATTTCCTTACTTGAGATTATGTGATTTATGTTAACTCCCTTGTTGTTGAATTACGTTTTATGGAATGGTTGCTTCGTAGTATTTTCTCCCTTTTTGAGTTGTTCTCATTACGCTTAGTATTTCTCTGTTACGATTATTCCTTGTGAGTTAGTTGTACCGTCTTTTGGTGAACGGAAGTACCTGAGTCGATTCCCTTGCCTTGTTCTGGTATATATATTGTCGTTGTTGTGTTGTACTTGAGATGGTGGTGCACGAGGTTTCTACCGTGCGGATGTTGATATTGTGATGCACGAGGTCTCTGCCGTGCGGATGTTGTTGAGGGGTTGCATGAGGTCTTTGCCGCGCTATTATTTCTATTGATGTTTTGCACATGCGGTGTAATAAGATGGGATATGTTATATGCTTATATGTGGGTTGTGCATGTGGCAGAATAAGGTGAGAACATTGTGATGCACGTGCGGCGAAATAAGGCGGTGCTTATTATGTTATTATTTGCACACGTGGCGAAATAAGGTGGGCTATGTCAGGGGTTGATTGAAATGAATTGTGACGGCCTGTGGGGGCATTCCTATCTTGTTTACTATTGTGATTGTGGGTTGCTTACCTGTACGAGCTTTATCGCTCGGAAGTTGTGAGGAATCATCGCACGTGCGGTTCGTTCTCCTTTTCATGTTTACTAGTTGGTAGAATTCATGTTAAGATACTTGCACAAGTATACACGTAATTGAACACTCCTATTATAGGTGAATTCCTCCTGATTTTGCTAAGGGTGGAGGTACGCCCTAGTTTATCTATTATACATGTGAGAGTGGCCCTAATTAGCCAGTTAGTTATCAGTATGACCATGAGATTGATGGGGCACAAGATGCCAAGTGTTAGATTTCATATGATGGGTTTTCGTGAGCCGTGGTGTGTCCGAGATTTGGGAAAAACTGTGGGAAGAGTTGAATAAGACCTTATATGATCATCATTGTAGGATATGAGTTATTGACTTGTCTTCCCCTTGCTGTGTTGTGACCTTATGATTTGGATTATGATTCTGCCATCATTTCGTATCATCACTTATTATATTGTTGTTGTTACTTGTTGCCCTTTTCCTTTATTGTGAGTTGTAGCATTTTACTCATTCATGCAGTCTTTACATATTTATAAATCGTTCCCATTATTTGTATGATTATACTGTTTATTGACCGGTAGGTGTCTTGACTGTTCCTCGTCACTACTCCACCGAAGTTAGTCTTGATACTTACTGGGCACCGCCGTGGTGTGCTCATGCTACTCTTCTGCACATTTTTGTTGTGTAGATACAGGTACCCCCATTCAGTTCTGTCAGCCTTGGAAGGATGCGTATCGGTAGAGACTTCGAGGTATATCTGTTACGTCCGCAGACCGAGGAGCCCCTTTCCAGCTTTCTGTAATAAGTATAGCTCTTTCAGTATTTCTCCTTTGTATATATATTCTTGAGTCAGAGCCTCTTATATATCCCTTAGATTGTGATTTGTGAGATTCCGGGGTTTTGGGAATTTTTGTTAGTTTCGAGAGTTGTTATTATATGTGCCAGGCGGTACCTTAAACACTGATTTATTTTACTAGTTCAGTTTTAATTATTTCTTCCGTAATTTGGTTTATATTCTGCATTGTTAGGCTTACCTAGTCGTATGGACTAGGTGCCGTCACGACATGTTCACGGAGGGTGAACTGGGGTCATGACAAATATCCGAATAATAATAGTCATAAAAGAACCACAACCCTAGGCCGTGAAGTTTAGCTCCACATAGACATGGTAGCCAAACAACAAATCATACAAAGAAACATAAAAATTACAAAGTTCGGTGAAATAAATATGATACAGGGCCTCCACGGTGGCTCCTTGCTCTCCCTAGGTTCAATTCCCTTCAAAAAGTGTGTTAGATCACCTAAAACAGGCGTTTTTGGCTTATATAGTGCGTACAAAATTCGTGGGCCAAAGTCCTCATATTCTTGGTCCGACTCAGTTTTAGGGATTGATGTTGGGGTAGATGCTTCGCATCCACCTCATCCTCCGCTTCTCAGCTTCGCATGCTAGGGTGGATGCTTCGCATCCACCCTTTGTTTCTCCATCCCAGCTTCGCCCAGGTGCGGATGCTATGGGGATGCTATGGGCCGACTTCACTACTAAGGGTGCACCAAGTAACCTTCTTTCCAAGGTTGGATGCGATGCATCCACCCTCTTCCCCCCTAGTTGGAGCATCCTTTCTTCATATTTTTGCTCTCAAACACCCTAAATCATCACACACAACTCAATTAGACGTAAAACCAATAATTAAACCATGTTGGGCATTTTTAACACCAAATAGCAACAAAAAGCAGTTAAAACATGGGTAAAGTAACATCAAAACATATAAAAATATACCCAACATCACCGCCCCACACTTCAACCTTTGATTCGTCCTCGAACAAACCATCACTATAGTGGACGAGACAAAATCAAGCTCTTATCATTCAAAGCACACTATACCTATGACCATGGTTGTTTGCAACAATTAAGCTCTAGCATATGCATTCACATACACTCACTTTTTTTAATGCCAAACTTCAAAAATATTCTAACAAAAACAACATACTCATAACCATCCTAGCCTCAAAAACCGACTCAATGTCACAAAGCACTCATGGATTGATTACCCTACATCATAGAGAAATCTAATAATGTTACCTATCCCTGGTGAAACCATGTTCCCTCTCAACAAGAATAAGAGAGTAAGTTGAATCCACATCTTCGAATCTCATGATCACATATAATTTAAGGGCTCATATATATATATATATGAAAGAAAGTATCTCACCCTCACAAAGACATCACATGCATTCAATTGGTACCATAGGTTTGCCCATAATGTAAATCTCTACTAATGTTGGCCCACTCAATCTAAAATCAATTAGGACTTTTTTATGGTTGTAATGTGAGCTAAGGGACGAGTATGATATATACATATATGAATAGTGACTAACCCTCCTAAGTACTTTAACACACCATATAATTAATTTTAAGTGCAAATTCTTCAATCCACTTCACCTTCACAAACAATATTACCCCCAAAAATATTCCCTTATTCTTTAAGAAGTACTTTAATTCATACCCGTTAGGAAGAACACGACAACAATTTATTCATCTCTATTTTTCCTTCTTCTTTTTTTCCAGATTATTCTCTCTCTTTTTCTCCAACTTTTTTTTTCAATTTTCGCTTGTGGTGTATTATTTTATAAAACAAGTGCATCTTTCTTCCTTTCATTGGTTCTGTAACGACCCGGCCGGTCGTTTTGAGCTTTTTCACTTTGATCGCCAGTTCTCTGGCATGACTTGCCCCGTGTTATGTATTATCACTAATGTAGATCGTTGGTTTTGGTTTTCAGGAAGATTTGGAATGAATTTGAAAGAAATAGTTTCAGTTGAAAGCTTTGAATTTGAAAGATTTGACCGAGAGTTGAATTACATGTATATGAGCTCGGATCGGAGTCATTATGATTTGGTTAGCTTCGTTAGATGATTTGTGAATTAGGAGTGTGATCGGAAGTGATTTTGGAGGTCCGGTGTAGAATTAGGATTAAATTGGCGAAGTTAGTATTTGGCGAATTCCAGTCGATAGGTGGGATTTTGATCTGAGGGTCGGAATGGAATTCCGAGAGTTGCAGTAGCTTCGTTAGGTGATTTGGGATGTGTGTGCAAAATGTCAGATCATTTGGAGGTGTTTTGGTTGGGTTTTTGATCAAATGCGTATTTCGGAAGTTTTAGAAGAACTTAGGCTTGAATCCGATGTAAATTGATGGTCTTGGTGTTGTTTGTAGTGTTTTGATGATTGGAGCAAGTTTGAATGATGTTTTAGGATGGGTTGGCACTTTTGGTTGAGGTCCCGCGGGCCTCGGGATAATTTTGGATGGCCATCGGGGTGAATTTTGGACTTGATGCATTTCTGAAGTTGCTGGTATCTGGTATTTCCGCATCTGCAGAAAAGGGGCCGCAAATGCAGTTCCGCAGATGCAAAGAAGGGGTCGCAAGTGCGGTTTTGGCCATTTGGGGGATTTCCACAGAAGCGAACGATTTTCGCAGTTGCGGAGTCCGCAGATGCGAATAATGACCGCAGAAGCGGTCCGTGCATTTGATGGAAGTTTCGTAGAAGCGGAGTAATACCGTAGAAGCGGAAACCATAGAAGCGGTAAGAGTATCACAGAAGCGAAAAGAGCTGGGCGGAAGGGTTTTAAAGGTTTATTTTGTTCCGTGAGCTAAGGTATTTCTCCACCATTTTTGAGCAACCTTGAGAGATTTTGGACGGAAATTGAAGGGGATTTCGACTGGGTGTGATTGGAGGTGAGTTCTATGACCTAAATATATGATTTAATGGAAGAATTAACCTATAAATTTATGGAAATTCATCAAAAAGGGGGAAGAACTAGGGCTTGGGTTTTGATATTTTAAATTGGATTTTGATGGGTCATTTGAAATCGGATTTGGGAGTTCTTGATATGTATAGACTCGTGGTGAGATAATGAATCCGATGATATTAAATTTTCTGATATTCGAGAAGTGGGCCCGGGGCTCGAGTTTTGCAAATTTCGTGATTTTTGATGTTTTTCGATTCTTTTCGATTGGGTTATGTTCCCTCAGCCTATTGTGATGTATTCGTTGTGGTTTTGATCAGATTCGACGCGCGAAGAGATCAATTTGCGAGGCAAGGGCATAGCGAGCTAGGATTTTTGCCGGCTTGAGGTGAGTAATGATAGTAAATGATATCCTGAGGATTTGAAACCCCGAATTTGCACAACGTAGTGCTATGTTGAGGTGAAACACACGCCTTATGATGAGCGCGGGGTTATTTACTACTAGGGATTGTGACTTGGTCCATCCCGTTTGATATTTTACCTCGTATTTAATTGAGATATGTTTGTTATCAACATGATTTGGGCTTCTTGCCATATTTTGGGCTTCATGCCAACTACTTGAGTCCTTCGTAGATTTTTATCACTCTTTCCTCACTATTTGATAAATTACTTGAACTCAGTCCTGTTGATTATACTGTTTTACAAACTCAGCCACTTTAATTGAATTTTGAGACTTAATTGATATTTTAACCGTTGTTTGGGCTGAGCACTACTATTTTATTGATGCCCGAGGGGCTTATGATATTTTTTGGACTGAGTGAGGCCGAGGACCTTAGATACATTTATATGCCACGAGGTGGTGGAATGACGCGAGGAGGCTTTCGGGCCTTGTGAGTGATATGAGGAGGCTTTCAGGCCTCGAGTGTGATGTGAGAAGGCTTTCAGACCTTGAGTGTGATGTGAGGAGGCTTTCAGGCCTCGAGAGTGATGTGAGGAGGCTTTCCGGCCTCGTATGTGATATGAGAAGGCTTTCAAGCCTTATGTTGATATAGTGCTTAGGCCGTAAGGGGCCCCTCCGGAGTCTGCACACCCACAGTGAGCGCGAGTACCCATGTAATATGATACTGAGCCCGAGGGGCTGATACTGTTTTGATGACTGATACTGAGCCCGATGGGCTGATACTGTTCTGAGTGACTGATACTGAGCCCGAGGGGCTGATACTGTTCTAAGTGACTGATACTGAGCACGAGGAGCAGATATTGTTCTGAGCGATTGCCCGAGGGGCATATTTCTACTCACTATTCACTTGTTATTTTACCTGATTTACCTATTTTTAAAAGGGAGATTTCATTTGACTCTTTACCGTTTTACTATTTTAAGTGAGTTGCTGCCTGATATAGAATTGCTTTGTGCAGTTATGTGTTTTCATGCCTTCGGTTATTATTTATTATTGTTACTCACTGGATTGGAGTACTCACATTACTCCCTGCACCATGTGTGCAGATACAGGCTTAGCAGAGTCTGCACATGAGCGTTGATTCCTTCCAGACCAGGCAGCGAGTTGGACTGACGAGGTAGCTGTTGTTGTCCGCATCCCCTTGTCTTCCCTATTTTATGTCTTTTGAGTTCCTTTAGACTATTGTATCAGATATTTTATTTCGTAGACTCATTACAAACTCTGTAGTAGCTCATAACATGTGACACCCCGGTTTGGGCTGTGTCGGGATGGTTTCCCTCATATTTATCGCTATTTCCGCATTATTTGCTATGTTAAGCATGTGATAGAATTATTAATGTTAATTAATTGCTTTAAAAGAGGTGTTGGCATTGTTATGGATGGCCTTGTCTTCACGAGAGGGAACCATCACGACTGGGTTTGGGAATTGGGTCGTGACAAGTTCCACTCAAGCCACCCCACACTTAGTTCCTTATTACTTTTTATAGTGCTTATCTCACAGTTAAAGTGCTTTAAGAGGTAAAAGGATCAAAAGAATGTCAATTGAGAATAAAAAAGAGTATAGGCTTGTAATATGGGTGACAAATAAAAGTATATAGGCTCAAAAGGGTTAATTAGGGATATATTTTATTTGTGATGAGAATTTAAGCTCAAAAATACCAAAGAAAGCCTAAAATCATTTCTCAAATCGAGCATCACCTCAAATACCACTTCGACTCATATACCAGACAAGTTCTAGATACAAGTCCAATACATGGACTATACAAAAACCTCATCGCACATGGCACATGACTCACTAATGACGGTCTTACTCCGACTCTCAAACTAATGCAATTATTCACGAAGCCACAAGATATTAAGAATTAAGCACAGAGTGAACATAAGTTAAGAAGCTGAGACATAGGCATCACAAGACATGCTATCCAACTTTGCAAGGCATCGTCAATAATTTCAAATCACAGGGAAGATACTACACATGCCAAAGCCTAAATATGCTACTATCAAACAAGTCAAAGGCGCCTAGATTCATCATTCTTCCTCCTTTTATTCCCTAAATTCCTAATCTACTCTAAAAGAAAAAAAAACTACCCGGTTCAAACTACATCCCATGGAAAAGAACCGAGGCACAAAGAAAAATCACAGGGGATTACTACTACCTAAAGAAAGTTAAAAGACATGTTTTTGTATTTTTTTGTTTAGAATTTAATCCCTCAAGAAAACTATCTAGGAGATCCATCGTCGGGAAAAGTTCAATATTTTCTACTTTTTTCACTTTTTTTCCCACAAAAACTACTACAAATAAGAATGAGTACTACAACTACGCTAAAATAGCACAGAAACTCACACAACAATCTCCTCACCCCACACTTAAAATTATACAATGTCCTCAATTCACACTATAAATAATAAGAGGGTAAAAAAGACTCCTTGGTAGGCCAAAGGCCAAAGCAATAGAGGCTCACGAGGTACTCAGACTTCCCCCAGGCATCGTCCTTTGTGTGGGCACCCCACACTTAGTTCTCACCATCTAGCTCGCTTTTGCACTATTTTAATGGCTTTGCTTCCTATGCTCATAATCCTACAAAACAAAAATAAACACTACAAAATAATAAAAATTAAACAAAAATAAAAGAAAACAATAAAGTTGGGTTGCCTCCCAACAAGCGCCTGATTTAACGTCGCGGCACGACTTGAACCACTTTTTGCCTCTACCTCGAACTTATGAATTGTACCCCTAATTTAGCTTCAAGCTTTCTACTATGCTCTCGGGGTGGTGGGACTACAAAGATAACCAGGCCAAGTAATAAATGTTTTACTCTGCACATCTCGGCCTTTAGATGAGGAATGTAATTTTCGTTTTTTGGCACAACAAATTCAAGAATATTGAAACTCTTATACTCACTCTTTGACTCCTCATAGGCTTCGATGGCTCGATTACTATCTTACTATCTAAACACAATGTGGAAACATGATTGGAATGGGGTCTAATACCCTAACTCATGAATTTTACTACTATTTGCATCCCCATATTTACGCACACTCAAGTCTCCCAAAGTAATGTTATCTACTCCCTCATATGACTTTAGAGCACTCTTCTCAATATTGGCATCCTCAAGAATAACATGGTCTAGTGATTGGTATTCGCGTTTTAGCTCCTCAATTTGGTCTAGAAGATTTTTTCCAGCTTCACCCAACTCATTATTAAATTGTTGGGTGTTACACGCATCAACGTTTGCACTCAAATCTGCATCTATGTTATGTACAACCAAGCCAAAGTTATCAATTTTATGTGCAAGATCATCTCTTTCCTTAGACCAATCATTCGCCAACGTTGTTAGAAGACAACGTCGTTCCGCATATTCGCCTAATCGAGATATCCATCCCAATACCAACTTTTACTCCCATATTCAAATTTAGACCTCCCAGAGTTTAGGTCATGACAAGCCCAAAAAGACAGGCCATAAAAGTCTTCAGTCGACCAAGAATCTTTATCAATAACCTTACCTCCAGATATTTCATCCCCAAATTTCATGTTGAGAGAACTATAAACACACTAAGAGAAAAATGAAATTGTTGTAAAAATAAAAATATATACAAAAAGAGAAGGAAAATAAAACGTGTAAAGATAAAAGTAAAAGCCTACTCTAGAGAATTAGTTATTTTCTAAGTCCCTGGCAATGGCGCCAAAAACGTGCTGCTCCCAAACGCACACGCAAGTATACGCAGTAGTCAAGTAATAAAGTGACTAAAAGTCGGATGTCGATCCCACGAGGACTTGGGATTAACTATTAACTAAATTAGACTATCATAATTATCTAAACAAGAATTAAACCTAGAACTATTTGATTCTAACCTAATTAAATAAAGAAATATAAATAATGAGCTTTGAACATAGGAAGAGAACATTTTTGTGTTATCAATGTAATAAAAACGATCTAGGGTCATGAGCTATCTAACAATTCTGTTGTATTCTTCAACTGAATCCACTAACTAATTTATTAAATTTATTGGTTAACAGGGTTAATATTGCTCATAAAAATCTGTCGAGTTCTTAATTGCCTATTAATGCTAACCAAACACCTATATGTTTATGGAGTTAGAATCAACGAGAACGCATTTCCTATAAATCAACCAAGCAAGGAAATTAAGTATATGTCTATCCTAACCGCGAATCCCTTCCCCGATGCCCAGGTTCAAGAACTTTCTCTATTCAATCTTATATGCAATCTAGAATTCCCACTTTCGAGTTCAATTCTAGATTCATAGATAGTATTCAATTGGTGATCAAGCAATCAAATAATTAAGCGCAAGATTGAATAAATAAACCAATATGATAAATCAATAAGGCAAAATCAATATCCGAATAACAATAGTCATAAAAACCCACAACCTTAGAACGTAAAATTTAGCTCCACATTGACATGGTAGCCAAACAACAAATCATACAAAGAATATAAAAATTACAAAGTTTAGTGAAAAAAATATGAAACCGAGCCTCTACGACGGCTCCTTGCTCTCTCTAGGTTCATTTACCTTAAAAAAGCGTGTTAGATCACCTAAAAGAGGCATTTTTGGCTAATATAGTGTGTACAAAAGTTGTGGGCCAAAGTTCTCATATTCCTAGTCCGACTCAGCTTCAGGGATTGATATTGGACATCCACCTCGTCCTCCGCTTCTCAGCTTTGCATGCTAGGGTGGATGCTTCGTATCCACCCTTTGTTCCTCCATTTCAGCTTTGCCCAGGTGCGAATGCTATGGGGATGCTATGAGCCGACTTCACTGCTAAGGGTGCACCAAGTAACCTTCTTTCCAAGGTTGGATGCGACGCATCCACCCTCTTCTCCTCTAGTTGGAGCATCTTTTCTTCATATTTTTGCTCTCCAAACACTCTAAATCATCACAAACAACTCAATTAGTCAATAATTAAACCATGTTGGGCATTTTTAACACCAAATAGCAACAAAAAGCAGTTAAAACATTGGTAAAGTAACATCAAAACATATAAAAATATACCCAACATCACTGAGTATTTCTCTATTCATTTTGTTATTATTGAGAGATTGTGGTTGAGTCATGGGCTATATGTTGTGGTAATATTAGTATTGTTGATTTTTGGCAAGTTATGGCAATGGGCACATATGGTGCGAGTTGTTATTTTGTTGTGATATTTATACGCATGCGACAGTATAAGGATAAGGGTTGATGTGCATGCGATGACATAAGGTGGTACCTATGTGTGTATTGCTAGTAAGGGAATTACTTGAAGCCACGCGGCGAGATAAAGGGGCTAAAGCGCGTGTAGCTATTTTGAGAAAAATATTTTCAAAAGTATCTAAATGTAAGGCTCACGCAGCGAAATTTGAAATTTGAATATGAGGCGTGGTACCTCGATTGTGATTCTTGTTGTACATTCTATGTTAAAAAGGCTTGTTGGTTGAACAATTTTGTTTCCCTTTCTCATTTTCTTTGTATGTGTCCGTATTTGATTAATTATTTTTCATGTGTTCACTCCCCGTTGCCTTTATAGCCTTGAATTCTGTTATTTGTTTACATTATTGTACTACTTTGTTATCATTCATTTCCTCTCTTTTTGTTAATTGCCTATACTATACTCTATTCAGGTTTTCTATCGTAGTAGGTGATGAGACCTGTCCTTGTCACTACTCTACTGATGTTAGGCTTGATACTTACTTGGTATCATTGTGGTGTACTTATTCTACGCTTCTACACATTTTTGTGCATATCCAAGTTTATCTACTTGTGCCAGATGCTAGTGATCGATCAGTTATTTCCGCAGACTTCAAGGTATACCAGCTCGACGCCTGCGGGCCTCGGAGTCACCTTTTGTCATTTTGTCATTAACGTTTATCCTATTATCATACAGTGTTTTACCAGAGATTTTAGAACATTTGGTAGAACTTATGACTCAGTTCCACCGGTTTTGGGGATTTTGTTGTTGATGTTCTTTTTTGGAGTTATTTGAGCTTTATCGCTTTATTCTATTATCTTAGTTTGTTATTTATGTTAAGTTATCAGTGAATGTTAGGATTATCTTAGAGACTAGGTGCCATCATGACATCCTAAGGTGATAATTTGGGGTCATGACATTAAGGTGGATCCAAAGAACATTGAGGTAGTTCAGAGCTGGCCCCGACCTTTTACAGCCACGGAGATCTGAAATTTTTTGGGATTGGCAGATTACTATCATTGCTTCATGGAGGGTTCTCATCTATTGCAGCTCTACTGAATAAGTTCACTCAGAAAGGTTCTCCATTCATGTGATTTGCCAAGTGTGAGGAGAGCTTTCAGAAGCTCAAGACTGCTTTGACTACATCTCCAGTTTTAGTTTTGCCTTCAAGATCTGGGTCATATACAGTTTATTGTGAATTTTTGTGTATTGGTCTTGGATGTGTGTTGATGTTGGACGGTAGGGTGATTGACTATTCTTATCATCAGTTGAAGCTCCACGAGAATAACTATTCGGTGCATGATTTGGAGCAAACAACATGCATTCAAGATTTGAAGGCATTACTTATATGGCATGTTTTTTTAGGTGTATATGATCATTAGAGTCTTCAAACTATATTTAAATAGAAATATTTGAATTTGAGGTAGTATAGGGGGTTGGAGATGTCGAAGGATTATGATATTACTATTCTCTATCATCTGGGAAAGTCACTGTGGTTGCAGACGCCTTGAGTAGGAATGCGTAAAGCATGGGGAGTTTAGCATTCATTCCAGCTGTGGAGAGACCTTTAGCTATGGATGTTTAGGAGTTGACCAAAAGATTGGTGAGATTGGATATTTCAGATCCGAGTAGAGTCCTTGTTTGTGTTGTATCTAGGTCATCCTTCTTTAAGCACATCAAGGCTTGCTAGTATGACTATAACGATCCAACTGGTTGTTTTATGTTCTAGCACTACATTTTGTGAAGATTTTGTGTTCTAGCATTACATTTTGTGAAACGACTTCAAATGACATATTTTGACTTGTGTGCAATGTTGGTTTTTATTTTTTAAGTGGTTGGGGATTGAATAGGAAGAGTAATTCTCAATTTTGAAGCTTTAAGTTATAGGAGTTGACCAAGGTTTGAATTTTGAGTAATGACCTTAGATTTATGTTTTGATGGTTTCAATAGGTTCGTATGATTATTTTGGACTTGGGATTGAGCCGAGGGTCTATCGAAAATAACATCTCTAGCCCTTGGTGTAGGGGCAAGGTATGCGTACACTCTACTCTCCCCATCCCTACTTGTGTGATTTTACTGGGTTGTTGTTGTTGTTGTTGTTTGAGTTCAGATTTGAATTTGGATGTCACTAGAAGGATTCGTCTCTATTTGTCGAAGGTTGACAATTTGAAGGTTTGGAAGATTCATAAGTTTGAGAGGAAGTTGACTTTGAGGTTATCGGGTTCGGATTGCTGTTCTGGGAGTTGGAATAGTTTGTTATGTCATTTGAGACTTGTGTGCGAAATTTGGGGTTATTCCAAGTTGTTTATACATAGTTCGGCATGAGTTTTTAAAAGATAGAAGTTTGATTAGTTCATAAAGCATGAATTGAGGTATGCTTTGTGGTTTTGATATCATATTGTGTGATTTGAAGCCTCGAGTAGGTCAATGTAATGTTTTGGGATTAGTTGGTATGTTTGGATGGGTTCCCAAGGGGCTTGGGGTGTATTTTGGATGAGTTTCAAATTATTTGATCTTGTTTGGTAGTTCTGTTACTGGTGTTTCGCATCTACGGAGGATTTGTTGCAGCTGCGATGTCGCTTCTACGGGATTTAGTTCGCTTATGCAAAGAGGAGGTGGTCCAAGAGATTGTTGATTCTATGCATGAGGGGCGCATGTGCGAGGCTGCACCTGTGGTATTCTACTCGTATCTGCGTGTTGGGACCTGAGATGAGAGCTCGCTTTTGCGGAGCTTGTGGCGCAGATGTGTAGGTACTTCTGTGAGAGTATATGTGCACCTTTGGAGCTGAAGATGTGATGCTTGTTCTATAGATGCGTGACCAATGCAAATGGGTTCACAGATGCGAGCAAGGACTCGTAGATGTGAGATCGCAGGTGCGATATTTTTGTCCGGAGATGCGGAATCACTACTAGCTTATTATATTTCGATGGTTAGCTCATATTTCCTTACTTTGGGTGTTGGAGCTCGGTAGGAGGTGATTTTTGGAGGATATTTTCACTACTATTTTATGGGTAAGTAAATTCTACTTGGATTTGATTATATACAGTGATTTCCCCTGAATTTACACACTTTAATCACGGAATTTTGAAGGAAAAATTAGGATTTTGCCTACACTTTAAGAGGATTTGGGGATTTAAGTACCAATTTTGACATGGTTTTAAAATCTAATCATATATTTGGACTCGTCGGATTATGGGTCATTGAATTTCAGTATTAGATTTGGGTCTTGGGCATGCGAGCTCAGGGTTTACTTTGGGGAAATTCTTCAAATATCGAGGCTTTATTGATTAGGACTACTTCCTTTGGCGTTGGCTGGCTTTGTTGATTGATGTTTGGCTAGATTTGAGCCGGTTAGAGTTGATTTCTCAAGGAAATGCTATTTTGGAGCTTTGGACTAGCCTAGATGAGATAAGTGTCTTCCCTAGCTTTGGTTGAGGGAAATTAGTTGATATTATTTTCTACATGAAGAGGTGATATAAATATGAAGCAACAGGCGTATATACATACGCCACATGTATTCATTCTCGGGTGGATTCTAAATTACTCTATGCCTTATTTAGTTGTGTGTTCTGCGCGATTCTATGAGTTATTCAATTAATTGACTATGTGGGCACAATAAATCATAATAGAACTAATGTAAAGGCTATTGGTGCTTTATTTTGTACATGATGAACTAGTATTAAGAATGATATTATACTTGTCTCATACATAGTTACATGTATGTTATGAACATATACTGGTACACGTTGCTCTTGTGTTGTGCCTTGATCTGAACACGTGCTCTCTGTGATAGATGTACCATTATTTGTGTGACTATGTTAGTTATCCTTTCATGCTGGAGATCACGTTTTACGATCATTACTTCCTATTTGGCCAAGATGGGCACTTATGGAATCATTGTTAACTTGACTTAGTCGTAGTCATGTTTTATATGTTGAACCCCATCCGCATTTTATTGTTATCATGTCCGTATGCACTTTATTGTTGAGTTATGAGGATATGCCTCTTGATGATAATTTGTTATCTTGCATTTTAGTGATTATGGCACATGTGGACATGTTGGGCAGATTGATTGGAGTGATGGCACAAGGTTTTCGTCGTGAAACTGTAATTGATATTGTTATATTGTTTGGTGTGGAGCAATAAAGGTGGATATTGCTATTGTGTTAGGGAGAAGCAATAGGTGGACATTTTTATTGTCTCAGAGCAAAGCGATAAGGGTGGATATTGCTATTATGTCAGGGTAGAGCGACAATGGTGGATTTTGCTATTGTGTCAGGTGCGTAGTGATAAGGGTTGGCTGGCTTTGTTGATTGATGTTTGGCTAGATTTTAGCCGGTTAGAGTTGATTTCTCAAGGAAATGCTATTTTGGAGCTTTGGACTAGCCTAGATGAGATAAGTGTCTTCCCTAGCTTTGGTTGAGGGAAATTAGTTGATATTATTTGCTACATGAAGAGGTGATATAAATATGAAGCAACAGGCGTATATACATACGCCACGTGTATTCATTCTCGGGTGGATTCTAAATTTTTCTATGCCTTATTTAGTTGTGTGTTCTGCGCGATTCTATGAGTTATTCAATTAATTGACTATGTGGGCACAATAAATCATAATAGAACTAATGTAAAGGCTATTGGTGCTTTATTTTGTACATGATGAACTAGTATTAAGAATGATATTATACTTGTCTCATACATAGTTACATGTATGTTATGAACACATACTGGTACACGTTGCTCTTGTGTTGTGCCTTGATCTGAACACGTGCTCTCTGTGATACATGTACCATTATTTGTGTGACTATGTTGGTTATCCTTTCATGCTGGAGATCACGTTTTACGATCATTACTTCCTATTTGGCCAAGATGGGCACTTATGAAATCATTGTTAAATTGACTTAGTCGTAGTCATGTTTTATATGTTGAACCCCATCCGCATTTTATTGTTATCATGTCCGTATGCACTTTATTGTTGAGTTATGAGGATATGCCTCTTGATGATAATTTGTTATCTTGCATTTTAGTGATTATGGCACATGTGGACATGTTGGGCAGATTGATTGGAGTGATGGCACAAGGTTTTCATCGTGAAACTGTAATTGATATTGTTATATTGTTGGGTGTGGAGCAATAAAGGTGGATATTGCTATTGTGTTAGGGAGAAGCAATAGGTGGACATTTTTATTGTTTCAGAGCAAAGCGATAAGGGTGGATATTGCTATTATGTCAGGGTAGAGCGACAAGGGTGGATTTTGCTATTGTGTCAGGTGCGTAGTGATAAGGGTGGATATTGTTATTCTGAAAAATATGGGCACGAGGTGTCCTATGTTTGTGTTTCTATTATATAGGTGAATTCTTTAAGCTTTATCATGTATTTTACATGTTTATATGTTGCATCAAACATGCTAATCTACGCCTCTGTTATTATTTGACGATTTGGTTTTCAAGATGGAGTTACCTATATTGAGTTGATATCTCAAGTATTGTTGAGTTGTTGGTAGTGTAACAAGTTGATGTAAAAAGTACGTGTCATCATGCATTGATGTATTAGATTCTTGTAAGGTTATCTGAACATGTTATTTGGCAATTATTACGGAATTGGATCATGTTAGCCACATACTTACAACCATGTGTGAGTATTTGAGCACACATATTATTTGGTGCATGTCTCTTTTTGAGCGAGGCTGGTGCAAGTTGTATTTGCTTGATCTGTTTAATTGGACGAGTTTATTTATTTTCCCCCACTCAGTTGGCCATATTTACTATTTATATCCGTTATTTTGTAACTCCTTTTTCTAGATTATTGCTCTAAATTGTACATGTTATTGAGCTACACAATTTATGCAAAGTGAATATCTTTTGACCTTAAAATCTCATCACTACTTCTCTGAGGTTAATTGAGGTATTTACTGAGTACATAGGATCGGTTGCACTCATACTACACTTCTGCACCTTGCGTGTAGATTTTGGAGCTTAGTAGTTGTTGAAGTCGGGGCCTTGCATTGAAGATGTACCAGCGTTCCCTAGTCGATTACCTCTTGTTCATGATACTACCAGTCCTTGGGATAGTTGTATTGAATTCCTTTGTAGTCTTTAACATTAATACTAATGATTTCTCATTATAGTTGTAATTTATTTCATTTGGCTTACCTAGCAGGTTGGGTTCGGTGCCATCACGACTTGGTTGGATTTTGGGTCGTGACAATGATGATCCTCACTTGCTTGTCCTTAAGGACACAATGCAACAAAGTGATGGTAAGGAGATGACTATTGGTAATGATGGTGTCTTGCAACTTCAGAGTGGAGTTTGTGTACCTAATGTCGATGGGTTGAGAGAGATAATTCTTGAGGAGGCTCATAGTTTGCGGTATTCCATTCATCCATGTGCTACGAAGATGTATTGTGACTTGAAGCAACATTATTAATGGAGGAGGATGATGAAGGATGTTTTTGGTCATGTTTCTAGGTGTTTAATTGCCAACAGGTCAAGTATGAGCATCAGAAACTGGGTAATTTGCTTTTGAAAATTGATATACCGGAGTGGAAATAGGAGCGCATTACTATGGATTTTGAGGTAGGATTGCCATAGACCTTGCGGAATTTGATGCCATTTGGGTTATTAGACAGATGAGAAATCCGAGTGGACCATTCAGATCTTGGAGGATATGTTGAGGGCATGTATTATTGATTTTGGAGGTCATTGGGACTGATTTCTACTATTGGTAGAGTTTTCCTACAATAATAACTACCAGTTGAGTATTCAGATGACTCCTTATGAGGCCTTATATAGGAGGCAATGTCGTTTTTTGATTGGTTGGTTTGAGCTCGGCGAGGCTTTGTTACCAAGCACAGACTTGGTTCTTAATGTTTGGAGAAGGTGAAGTTGATTTAGGAGAGGCTTCGCGCCACACAGTCCAGGTAGAAGAGTTACACAGATCAAAAGGTCATGATGTAGCTTACATGGACTATGAGAAGGTCCTTCTTACAATTTCACCCATGATGGATGTGATGAGGTCTGGGAAGAAGGGTAAGTCGAGCCCGGGGTTTAATGGTTCTTTTGAGGTGTTAGAGAGAGTTGGCAAGGTTGTTGATAGACTTGCTTTGCCTCTTATTCTTTCGGGAGTTCATCTGGTGTTCCATGTTTCTATGCTTCGAAAGTATCATGAAGATAAGTCCCATGTTAGAACTTCAACACAATACTATTGGATGGGAATCTGGCTTATGAGGAGGAGTCGATGACCATTTTGGATTGGCAGGTCCAAAAGCTCAGTCTAATGATTCTGCATCGGTAAAGGTTCAGTGGAGAGGTCAGCTAGTCGAGGAGCATGATATGTAGAGCAGGTATCCCCACCTTTTTGGCACTTCAAGTATAAATCCACACTTGTTCGAGTATGAACATTTGTTTAATAAGGGGATAATGTAACCATCAGGCCACCCGTTTTGTGCATTTGAGCCCCGTTTTCCCATTTGATGACTCTTGTATGCTTAGTTGTTGTTTTATGACTTTTGAGCATAGGAAGTTTGGTTTCGAGAAGGTTTTGGAGTGAATTGGAATAATTAGTTCCATTGTTGGAAGCTTAAGTTGTGAAGGTTGATCAAGATTTGACTTTTGTGTAACCGGTCTAGAATTCGTGTTTTGATGGTTCAAATAGGTCCTTATGGTCATTGTGGATTATGTGTATGCCCGGACTCATATTTGGAGGTCCCTAGAGTAATTTGGCCCTATTTGTCTAGAGTTTACAATTTGAAGGTTTAGAAATTTCATACATTTGACCGTGACTTGACTTTAAGGCTATCGGGTTTGGATTGTTTTTTTTTTTGAGACTTAGAATATGTCCATTATGTCATTTGGAACTTTTGTGCAAAGTTTTGTCTCATTCCGAGTTGGTTTGGTATGAAACAAATGTTTGGTTGTTAATATTTGAAGTTCTTGAACTTCAAGGCTTGCATGATGTGTTTTGGTGTTTGATTCTTGGTGATGGATGCTATCTTGAAATTTTGAGCTTATGAGCCAGTTTGTATGAGGTTTATATAATAGTATTGATATTTTGTGTGGCGCCCAAGGGGCTCGGGTGAGTTTTGAAATGGTTTTGCGAAGGTTCACATTTTGCTAGTACTGCAAACCTCACAATTGCGAATGTGCGAGGCGCAATTGTCATGCCTTGATAGCATTTGTGATGGGTGCCTGAGAAGGCCAACTTCTCATTTGCGAAGGTGGTATCGCAATTTCAATGTTTGCGATTGTGAAGGGCAGTTCGTATTTGCAGCACTTAGTCACATTTGCAATCTTCCTTGACGTAGTTGCATTAATCAAAGCTAAGAGAGATCGTTATCTTTTGCGAGCCACTACTCTCATTTGTGAGGCTCGTAATTTGCGAATCACTGGTCGCATTTGTTACTTCTGTAGCTAACTATATTTTGGGGAACTTCAGGATTTAGACCCATTTTTGTAGCGCCCCAAACTTGGGGAAGTGGGACCGGTATCCGGTGCTTCACTGGACCGAGCGTACCAACTTTAGACTGAGGGACTCTGAATATACAATGTGATACTTTGGTCGGCAAGGTCACAAGGCAAGAAATTTGTGAAGCAGAATAAAAAACTGAGCAGAGATCAACTCCAACTGAATATTTGTATAAAGTTGGGCTAGCAATGTCATGACCCAAACCGATGGGCCATGACGAGTGCCCGAGTTCTACCTGTCGAACACCCCTAAGTATGCATCTAAGATATAAACATGAATTAAGGGTAGGTCATGAATAACAACAGTCAATAAACTACTGAATCATGTGAATAACATACGTGAGGAAGACATGTCCCAAAAGATATATATACATATACATGCAAAATATGGTAGGGCAAGCCGACAAGGATGCTATAGACAACTATAAATAAAATAAAAAACTGACAAGGCCACATACTATCCAGCTATACATGACTATCTACAAACCTCTAATAGAGTATACAACTGTATAACAGCCCCGTCGTACCCATATCTTCATACAACGGGAGAAACCCAAAACTAATAACGGCTCCGAATCAAGTGGAGCACACCAAGTCTCACTGAGCAAGGATCCTAAGATGGGGAACCGTTAGCCTATCTACCTATAGCTGTGGGCATGAAGCACAGGCCCCGAGAAATAGGGGCGTCAGTACAAAAAATGTACTGAGTAGTAAGGCATGAAAATCAGTACATAAAATACATAAAGGAAATATGGAGTAAAGACTTCCACCTGTAAGTCTAAATAACTTGGAGAATCCTGAAACATTTATAATTTCATGCATAAGCGAATAAATGTCGTATCATGTATATGTATAGGTGTACATAACATCATCAAGCCTCTGAGGGCATCCCATCATATCATCTCGACCTCTGTGGGTGAAACCATCAACGTATACTAGCTGATCAGGTGGAGGTGCGTATATAATGTCGTAACCTTTTCCCATATCCCATATACATATAATATGCACGTATATAACACCATCTGGTTATGGTTCAATGTACATATATAAATGAATGAAATGCATAAAAAGTACGTTACTAAGATTTCTTGGAATGTTATAAGATCAATATGCCTTTAGATAAACTTTATCAATTGCGTATTTTTCTGAGACCTATAAACAGAAGATATAATAAGACACATGGGAAATTAAGAACATAGGCACCCCTAGTGCTTCTATGAATAGAGTTATTAATAAAAATTGCGCATTTCTTCGTTTCGTTTGTATCATATGTATGATGCCAAAAGGAAAGAAGGGATATCCTTAATATACCTGAGCCGATTCTCTTGAAATTCCCTCTAACACACGTCAATTGCGACAAAACACGTAACGGCGAATCAAAGTAGGGAAAAATTTGTATGATATTCTTGAGAAATACTGTATTGTGCTCTCTTAGAATTGCATCTCATGCTTCTATTACATGAAATAATCTTGTATGAATTTGCTGAATCTCCCCTTCATTCCATTGTAGAGATGCAAGCATCTCTCTTATGTGATTTAGAGAGGTTTTTTATCTTAGTTGGTGTAGGCCCCACTTATGTGATGACTTGGCCACAAATTTCTTTAAATGTGCCACCTTGATACATGGAGTAAGAGTAATTTATTGGGGCTTTGATCCACATTTAACTTGCTGCCTTTTGGGGGGGGGTTATTAAGCTTATCCAAATATCTTAATTACTTAGTTAATCTCCTACTAAAAATTCATAGCTATCCAATTATTCACATAATTAAGAATTATCTCAAGTTACTTAAAATACTAATCACTCTTAACATACCTTATACACCTTACTATCATGGTCATGTGGTACCTTGTATGACACTATTCCATAAACACAGGGTATTATAGCTTGGACCGTATTTTATGCCAAATTGACAACCTTCAACGAAACTCATTTTCTTTGATTCCTTTACCCTCTAGCCTTCATGGCACTTACTTATCATCTGTTATAAATATCATCAATGCCTATGACCTCAAAAATAACCTCATTCCCGAGTCTACGTCGATTAACTTATGACGAAACTTTAATGTACAAAAACGCAAAATGTAACATCCTTCCCCCATTAGAAACATTTGTCCTCGAATGTTTAACTCCCCAGGATCTATATATATTTTGGTAGAGTCGCCTTTATACTAGTACTACCCCTTCCTGTAGAAAACTCAATAACTCAATTCCACATAGGACCACAATCATCAAAAAATTATAATAGCCTCACACGGCCAATGACAATAACTAATACAAGAATCCATACACGCACCTTAAGGTTGTGATATCTCAGTCTAATCCTCCTCTAGGAGAGGGAACAAGTGAGGATACCTACACTTCATGTCTTCTTCAGCATCCCAAGATATTTCTTCCACATTATTGTTTCTCCAAAGTACTTTCACTGAAGCTACATCTTTAGTCCTCAATCAACGAACCTGTCTATCTAGTATAGAAGTGGGAGTTTTCTCATATGATAGCTGCTCTATGACCTGAACATCGTCAACTGACTTGACTCTGGAAGGATCTCAAACACATTTACGGAACATAGACACATGAAAAACTGGATGTATGAACTCCAAGTCAGAAGGCAAATCTAACTCATATGCTACCTGGCCTACCTTGTGTATGACCTTATATGGTCCAATGTACTGAGGGATAAGTTTTCCTTTCTTACCGAACCTCATAATGCCTTTTATCAGTGATACCTTTAGGAATACCCAGTCATCAACCTGAAACTCCAAGTCTCATTGTCGATTATCCGCATAAGACTTCTGACGCCTTTATGCTGCTTATAGCCTTTCATGAATAAACTTAATATTCTCGATCGCCTGTTGAACCAACTCTAGTCCTGTTAACTTAGTTTGCCCATGATCGAACCTTCCTATAGGTGAACCACACTTCTGCCCGTAAAGAGTTTCGTATGGAGCCATCTGAATATCGGAATGATTTTTATTTTTATATGCGAACTCAATAAGCGGTGGATGATCATCCCAGCCACCCTAGAAGTCTATCACACAAGCCCGTAACATATCCTCCAATGCTTGAATAGTACACTCAGCATGTCCATCATTCTGGGGATGAAATGACATACTAAGACTTACCTGAGTCTCCAATCCTTTTTGGAAGGACCTCCAGAAATTAGCTGTAAACTGAGCACCTCTATCCGAGATAACAGATATAGGGACACCATGAAGTTGTACTATCTCCTTAATATACCAATTAGAAGGTCTGAGACGACCCAGAAAGCACTTGATCATAAATTTTAACAAAGCACGTGCATCCGAATACTCTGAGGTTTGA
>MU726890.1:70227-94639 GCA_026770625.1 Nicotiana glauca | reverse complement strand
AGGGGTACCCCAACCTCACTCAAGAAAACACATAGAGTGAGATGTAGGGCTCAGTTTGTCTTGTGCAGGAGATGGAATTTTAACAAAGCACGTGCATCCGAATACTCTGAGGTTTGAATAGTCATCTCTTTGAAAGAGAGTAAAACGCCCAAAGATAACGTGTAGAGGAGATCGCTCACCAATAATAGGAGCCATCGTCCTCTTTTACACATATGGATGAAGTGAGGGATTCGTCCATACTCTCGGTAAAGTTTGGAAGACCACGACTGATCAAAAGCCTTGCATAATCCTCTACGGAATATGTATTCCTAACGGGCAGAAAATGGGCTGATTTTGTAAGTAAGACAACAATCACTTATATAGAATCGAACTTACGCTAGGTACGAGATAAGCCTACGATGAAATCCATATTGATTACTTCCCACTTCCAAGTCGAAATCTCTATAGCCTAGAATAATCCACCAGGTTTTTAATGCTCAATCTTAACCTGCTGACAGTTAGGGCACTAAGCAACATACTCCGCTATATCCTTTTTCATTCCGTCTCACCAATATATTTCTCTGATATCATGATACAATTTTGTTTCTCCTCGATGGATAGAATAACAAGAATAATGAGTTTCTCCCATAACATGTCAACGCATCCACGCAATATTAGGGACATATAATCGTCCTCGATATTTGAGGACCTCATCTTCTATAATCTCAATGGTGTCCTCTACTTCTGAGAGGTTATATCCTTATAATGGGCTAACACAGGATCATCGTACTTGCATTCCTTCACTTCAGTTACTAAAGAGGATGTTGCCGTGTCTTGAATAGTAATTCCAGTATCACCTGAGTCCAGTAATCGAACTCCAAAACTAGCTAGCTGATGAATGTCATGGGCTATCCCACTCTTCTCTGGTGTAAATATGATATGCTACCCATAGATTTACGGCTGAGGGCATTGGCTACTACATTCGCCTTCCCTGGATGGTATAAAATATCAACATTACAGTCTTTCAAAAGCTCCAACCATCTCTTTTGTCGTAAATTCAATTCCTTTTCCTTGAAGATATACTGAAGGCTCTTATGATCCGTGTAAATATCAACATGAATGCCATACAAATAGTGCCTCCACATCTTCAGTGCATGAATCACCGCGGCTAACTCTAAATCATGGGTTGGGTAATTCCTCTCATGCTTCTTAGTTGTCTAGAAGTATAAGCTACAACCTTACCATGCTACATCAGTACACAACCTAATCAAACGCCTGAAGCATCACAATAGATAGCATGACCATCGGTCCCCTCTAGGAGCGTTAGAACTGGTGCTGAAGTTAATTTGTCCTTCAATACCTGGAAACTCCATTAACAAGCATCAATCCATTGAAACTTAGCTCCCTTATGAGTCAACTTTGTAAATGGTGCTGAAAGGGAAGAAAATCCCTCTACGAATCTCTTATAATAACCTGCCAAGCCGAGGAAGATACGAAACTTCGTCGGTGCCGTAGGTCTAGGGCAAGTCTTTACTACCCCAATCTTTTGTGTATCAACCCGGGTATCTTCACTCAAAATAGTATGCCCAAGGAAATCTAGAGAATTCAACTAGAATTTACATTTAGAGAATTTTACATATAACTTCCCTTTTTGTAGAACTCTAAGCACCGTACGCAAATGATATGTATGCTCGATCTCTGAATGGGGATAAACCAATATGTCATCGATAAATATAATAATGAACAGATCTAGAAACCGTCTGAATACATAGTTCATCAAGTTTATGAATATTGTTGGGGCATTTGTCAAACCGAACGACATAACACAAAACTCAAAATGCCCTTATCTGGTCTTGAATGTTGTATTTGGAATATCTTTCTCCTTAATCCTTACTTGATGGTACCCAGACCTCAAGTCCTCCTTCAAGAAATGCTAGGCACCTTGCAATTGATCAAATAAATCACCAATCCTCTGGAGCGGATAATTATTCTTGATTATCACCTTATTCAACTGTATATAATCAATACACATCCGCAAGAAACCATCTTTCTTCCTTACAAATAACATAGGTGCTCCCTATGGTGAAGTACTAGGTCTGATAAAGCCTTTTTCAAGCAAGTCCCTTAGTTGTTCCTTCAACTTTCTCAGCTCTGCAGGTGCCATTCTATAGAGAGGAATAGATATTGGCTAAGTATCTGGTAATAATTCAATAGCAAACTCGATTTCTAGCTTTGGCGGAAGACCCGGAAGCTCATCAGGGAAACATCGGGAAACTCATTAACCACAAGGATAGATTAAACGGTTGGTGACTCTACTTTCACATCATTTACCGAACTAAGTGATAAATATAGCCTTTTTGATCATCTTCCTTCCCTTGAGATAGGAGATAAATCTACCACTCGGCGATACCGTATTACCTTTCCACTCCAAAAGAGGCTCCCTTAAGAATTGGAATTGAACCATCTTTGATCTACAATCAACATTATCATAACATGAAGCCAACCAATCCATACCATTATAACATCAAATTCTACCCAACCGAGCACCACGTATCTTATCCTTGTTTATTATCAAACTTATCAAAGGACATTACGGGCCACACCTACATATATAATTAACAATATTAGGACTTAACGTGCATAACTAATTCAAAAAAGGTTTATATAGATACATAGGGGCTGACAAGGCTATAGACATGTCATACCCAAAACTATACACATGATACTGTCTGCAAAACCTCTAAGAAAACATGACCATAATATATATAAGTTGTAATAGGGCTCCCTACATCTCCATAAAACAACATATCATATATAGAACCGTGACTTGGTAATACTCCAAGAAGAAGTGGAGCTCACAAACCAAAAGCTGATATCTGGAAGAAGCCTACAGTAGAGGGTCCTTACCTCGTCCTATATGAGAGCCTTGATCAGACACACTTCGAAGCAGAATCTTCATATCCTTATCAGCTACCTTTCTCCTCTTGGCCCGACTACTATTCTCTTCCTCTGCATATCCCATAACATACATAGACAAACCTTAATTGACAGATTCCCAAGACTGTGGACTATTTGGAACCTCAAAAGAGCTGGTGTCTATAAATACCCTGACATAGTTTTGAACCTGAGGGGAACCCGGCTGTGCCAATATGTGCACCACTCCCCTTATACCCTGATCAACATGCCCTAATAATGAAACTAAGGGCATTGGTGAGGCCGAAACACCTCTTACCCCATCTGCTGCTGGCGAAATCAAAACTACTCGAATGGATGACTCATATGGATCCTTGGAAGCATCCTCTTCAATAGAACCCACGATCTCCGATGGGTCTGACTCCATAATGTAACTTATATCTCCTTCTAACACTTTCATAGCCTTCTAACCCGAGTTAGGGGCTTGCGCTTTTCGTTTAGTAGTAATAGGCATCACTAAGAACATAAATAAGGTAAAGATTAGGAGTGAATATACTTACAACTCAGTTCTACTGCACAATCTAGATCAGAATGAAAAGTAACCATCCTAAATATCTCGTAACCTCATATCTATAAGTGTGGATCACAACACACCCATAAATAGGACTCTACTAGACACGATTTGTAGACAACCCTAGGACAGAACTGCTATGATACCACTTTTTGTCATGACCCAAACCGATGGGCCATGACGAGTGCCCCAGTCCTACCTGTCAGACACCCCTAATCATGCACCTAATATATAAACATGAATTAGTGTAGGTCATGAATAACATCGATCAATAAACTGCTGAATGACGTGAATAACATACGTGAGAAAAACATGTCCAAAAGGCATATATACATATTGTATGCGGCAAAATTAGAGGGCCTAATTTCTTGCTATCAAGTGACTTAGGAGAATGTCTCGAGACCCTGAGGACATGGAGTTACGACTGAGTTCCCTACCCCGGGGCACATCGAGGCCCGACTCAAAGAAGACGAAGATCGAGGCTAGAGCAAAATGGGGAATTCCCAAGGCACACGGCTAAGTCTGACAAAGCCAGCCTTCCCAAAGCCTATATCGAGGCGTCGCGTCTAGGCATCCCATCTCCATACTTTTACAATTGATATATGTTGTACTATAACAGGATTCCCCTCCTATATAAAGGGAATCCCCGCCACTTTGTAAGGGGTTGTTGTTGCTCCAAATACTTTACACAAGATCAATAACAATTCTCTCTCTCCCTTTTTCTCTCTAACTTACTCGCCTGAGGCTACTTCTTTATTTATTGCTTTCATCTTGTTCTTATTTTATTACTTGATATTGGCCATAAAGAGACTTCTCTAATTATATCCTTACTATTATTCCCTTCCCGGTTACCCTCGATAGCTCGAGATCGAGCCCAGATATCGATCTCGAGGCCTATCATCGACCAGTCCGAGGCCCGGGTAGCAAGCCCCTCGGTTTGATTACTGTCCAATTTTAGCTTGTATTTTATCCATTATACTTCATACGCCTAGCATCAACTGCTCTAACAACTAGCACAAAAATAGATCACGTATTTTTAGAATCCTATTTACAAATTTAATTGTTGTTACCATTTTCACGGTAAACAGTTTGGCGCGCACCGTGGGGCTAAAAATAATAGTGATTATTTTCTTGCTGGTTTCATTATGCAAACGCAAGTTATCTTTCACCCTTTTTCTTGTCTAAGATTTTTTGATTTCAGGGCAAAATGTCCGGCTCGGTAAATAGAGTCGAGAACGATCACCTTAAAAACCATGGGGAAAACAGTGTGGTTGTTCCAGTCATCGGCGCGCCACCGCAGAATCCCGATAATGTGCCCGGACAGATTTTAGTGCCCGCGGATTCGTAGGACGCACAGCAGGTCAATGAAACCTCACACACCAACAGGAGCATACGGCATGACGGCCAATAGGAAGCCTAAAAAATCTCAGCTCAGGAAGAACAGGAAGTTAGTCTTCATATTATTTTCAAAATGTTGCAGGCACAACAGTTGGCTATCGTTCAGTTGCAAAGCCATCCAAAGACTCCCAGCAGAGTAGCACTGGAAACAACTCCCCCAGCCAAATAGGTACCCGAGAGATTGAGCAATAATGAGTCGATAACTGACCCTGCCATAGTAAAAAGGCTTGAGGATCTCACCAAAAGGATCGAATCGGGCGAGAAATTGATAGCAACCAACGACAGGAAGGTCGAGACTTATAACCCTAGGGTCGACCAGATCCTGGGTGCACCCCCGGTCCTTAAGGGAGTGGATTCGAAGTAGTTCATACGAAGGTCGTTCCCCGAGGAAGCGACCCCAAAACCCATTCCAAAGAAGTCCAAAATAACGGAACTCCTAAAGTACCAAGGGACCTCAGATCCCAACGAACACATCACTTCCTATACGTGCCTGGTGAAAGGCAATGACATAAAAGATGACGAGATCGAGTCCGTCTTATTGAAGAGGTTTGGAGAAACACTCTCGAAGGGGGCCATGATGTGGAATCATAGCCTAGCTCCCAACCCCATAAACTCACTTACCATACTGGTAGTTTCCTTTATAAAGGCACACACCGGTACTATTGAAGCAACGACGAGAAAGCCTGACACATCCGAGATTAAGCAAAGGGATAATGCGATGCCACAAGAACTCGCATCTCGTTTTGAGATGGAACGAACGGAACTACCACTGGTCTCAAGCGACTGGGCGGCACAGGCCTTCACTCAAAGCCTACATCCAGCACCAATCACAAATCAGGGTCGAGGATGAGCAGCTGGGGGCCCCCTCGGGCTCAGTATATCCAAGCAGGCTCCTGGCAAAGAAACCGATGCCAAACAAAGAGAGATACCAGCCGTACGCTGCAGATAGGAGAAATGCCTCGAGATGCAACCTACCTCGCAACGATCGGAGAATGGATCGAGGACAATATCCTCGAGGAATCGTCAACAGATCCAAATTTGACGCGGACACAAGGCCAGCATTGATGCCTCACCCATTAGGATACAATTTCAATATCGTTGTATCAGACATCGTGTTCATAGTCAGTAAAACCAGGAATGCCAAATGGCCCAGTCCTATTCAGTCGAATCCCTTTGAGAGGAATCACAGCTTGGTGTGTGAACTATATAATACGCACGGACACGGTGCCAAAAACGGTCACCAGCTCCGAAGGAAAATAGCCAAGCTACTCAATAAAAATCACCACCGAGAACTGTCGAGTGATCGGGCTCGAGTTCAATTCCGAGTAATGAAGGCGGCCAAGAAGAACTAAGCAAATGGGCCGTGATATATTACCTTGATAGTGGAAGAGCGACGACACTCTCCAGGAACTCATAAAGAGGGGGGTAAAAATGGCCTCCTCTAGAGAAAAACGGATTCGGGGATATATTCCCAAGGACGCCCCCACGTTCAGCGAAGAGGACACCAAGACCTCGTCTTAACCTCACACTGACGCACTGGTAACCTTTTTCCTCATTCGATCCATTTCAAATAAAACATATGCTCGTGAATTCAGGTGGCTCGATCAACATTGTCGGGACGAGAATGGTAGGGCAACTCGGACTGCTGGACCAAATCACGCCCGCCTCTCAAATCTTTGGCGGATTCCATATGGCGATCTAGACGAGGAGAGGAAAGACCATTCTCTTAGTCAACATGGTTGGCGTAGACCGGAACGCCAAGTTTTGTATCATCAAATGAGGCGCAAGGCATAAACGCCTTATTCAGACAACCGCGGACGCACTGCGTGAAGGCAGTGTTGTCCCCTCTTCGCCAAAGGATGCCATCCCTCGCAAGGGACGAAATTAAAATCACCGACATGGAGAAACACACGAAAAGGGGAGTGTTCACATCATATAGCGTAGAGCCAGCTCCAATATCTCCACTTCAAAAGAGTCAAAGGGTAATTAAACCATGTCTTCGGCCAAGCCCGATTAAACGCAGCGAAGGGCTGTACAGAGTCCTGCTCCAAAACCTCAGGGATATATCGGGCCTCGAAACATCGCCTGCGTACCCCGCGATAAGGTAATAGCACCTCCCTTCTTCATTATTGTACACTAACCCGTATGTAGACACCCGGCCAGGGCGTTCGGAAGTGTTAACCCTACCCGAAGATCCCAAGGCCTTAATAGCACCCGTCGCACTCTTTCCCCTCGGCCGAGCTTTTTCCCTAAAGAGGGTCTCGCCAGCAAGGTTCTTAGCAGGGCGACGTGCCTCCTAAGGAGTCCAACAAACTCGCAGGCATTCTTTTGAAATCAACCCCGAACGCTGGAAGACACCCCCTTGAAGACGTCATCCGTTTGGAAGGGCCGGGGAATGACATATTAATTTCTAATAGGAAACAATGTACCGGGCCAAACGGTCAAAAGAGTCGTGTCCCATCGTAGGCCAAGCTCACGACAACCAAACAATATGTACTTACGCCAAGCAATCAAAGAATTTTGCCAAAATAATCTCGTACTCCAAAGAAAATTCAGCATACACACGGTAAAGATCCCTCCATCGAGTACGTCCCGAAATACTTGGAGACTAGCGTCAATAATTCGGCATCCGCATGGCCTCAGGGTCGGAAACTCCAAGGTCGTAAAAGCCTTCAATAAGGCAATTCTGAGCTAAAGAATAATGGCCCCCGAGCCTAAGTAAACTCGGTGACTCAGAGACTGTCGCCAATCACCATTCACTTAAAAACCGAGGCCATAATACCCGAGCGGGCAAGCTCGGTCTAGCAAGCTCGATTCAATATAACAACAAAACTGTAAGACCTCAACATGCATGACAAAGCTGTAAGACCTCAATAGGCATGGCAAAACTGTAAGACCTCAACAGGCATGACAAAACTGTAAGACCTCAACAGGCATGAAAATTTTGTAAGACCTTACTACAAGCATAAACTCAATCCCGAAGTTTAGGCTATATGTTGCATTTGTAAGAAACCCGTAAGGGCATACCCTCGATGTAGACGCCTAAAACTACTGCACTCGGGATCAAAGGCTACGACCAAACATAAATAACTACGGTTATACGGCTGCATCACTCGGGGACTCCCGACTGTCACTAACAAAATCACAGGCCATTACTTCGAATCTACTTCAAAAAAAACTGGTTAAAACAGGTTACCCTCAACAGGCAAATGTGCTTCGACCATGTCAGCTCCAAATCACAAGGCTTCGAGCTACCCAGCCTACGAGCTAAACCTTCCGAGGTGCTCGAACATCACCGCTAATAACTTGGAATTGAGGTTCTTCCCAAACTGATGAAGGGTCAGGAAAACTCATTTCAAAAAGTCCTTAACGAGAGGAAAACAAAGCCTACATATGCCTACGAGAAAAATCGTAAGAGCCATTGTCGCCAGCCAAATGAGCCTCAGGGCCACACATTAAAAGGCCGCAACGACCAAAAGCGTAAGAGTCATTGTCGCTAGCTTAAAAATTGAAAACTTGAGGATTAAAATGAGCTCAAGTCGTAACCCGACTCGGAGACCGGATCCAAATAGTTAACTATACATGCCTAAGGAAACAGCATAAGAACCATCGTTGCCATCTTCATGAGCCTCAGGGCCATATATCTAAATGGTCGCTTCGACCAATGGCGTGAGAGACATAGTCGCCAGCACAAAAAACTTGAGGATCAATTAAAGCTCGAGTCGCAACCCGACTCGAAGACTGAACCCAAATAGTTAAAATACAAATTCCCAAGGGCAAGACATAAGAGCCATTTTCACCCACCTATGAAGAACAAAATCTTTAGGATCAAATAGGCTCGAGTCGAAACCCGACTCGGAGACTAAACCCAAAATAGTTGAACAAAGCATAAGAGCTCTAACGCCAGCTTGCACTAAAGGTCGCATTAACCGAGCATGAAAGAGACTCTGGGCCTGCCTGATAAGCTCCGAAACTGTATTACGAATCTAAGGATTCTCGCCAAACTCCAAAACCATCCCGCCAGGTCAAAAGCAAAGCAGAAAGGGATACATAAGAGATAAAGCTTCAGGTTTCTTTTATTTACGTACGCAAAATGTGTTCTCCATCTACAAACGTGCTCTACGAATATCACATACAAAATGGCAAAGTTTACGCTCTACTTTAGAGGGATACGACCTATTAGCCTCGTCTTCACTCTCCGCGACGTCGACAAGAAGTGACCGAGCATCACGCTCGTCCGCCCTTGCTCTAGCCAGCTCTTCCGGGAGAACAAAACCCCTGGCACCGACAACTTAAAGTAACTCTCTTTAGGATCTGCAACGAATATATTCGTCGATCCTCTTTTCATGATCGAGGGCCCTCTTCAACTCGGCTTGGGCATTAGTAGAATCCTTCAAATGAATCACCATCTCCTGATCAACCTTAGTCCGACTCAATAGTGCTTTATCCCGAGCATCGACGATTTCAGCATTGAACTTTGAGAGTTCGAACTCTAGCTTCGCGATCATATCCACTTGAACTGAAGCGTTTTCACGAGCCAAGAGGATTTGGGCCTCAAAGGCAGGAACTTTAGCCAAGGCACCCTTCTCCTCTGACGCTTGAGCCTGCACCTGAGCTCTTAGTTCACCACAATCATTCCTAACTCGGTCGGCTTCACCCCTAAGGTACTCCAAAGCCTCCATATTTATCTGCAATGGAGATAGGCAAAAAGACTAACCTTAAGGGTTAAAAAGGCGAAACGCGTATTACAATAGGTTAACTACTCTGTCAAATAGCTCTCGTAATTCGAGCTTTGGTATGCCTCATATCGCCAGTGCATCAACTCAACCTCGTTCTCCTCGCTTATGAGCCTAAGGGACCAACCCTCACCCAGAGCTTTCCAAAGCCTAGCCCAATGATGGAGTATCTCAGACCTGAGCCTATCAAAGGCCTACAAAAGAAAAACTCAATACGGAAGGGAAGACACGAGATGCGGAAGGACTATGCCGAAACTCACTGTGAAGTAAAGCCGGCGAACTTTCTCGAAAACCGAGCACACTCCTATTGGTCCATCCCCCTCAGCCTTGAAAGAACCAACCTCGGTCGAAGCATGATCACTCATAGGAACCACCGTTCTAGAATCGAAGACTTCAGGAACAGCAGGCTCGGGCGATGTTTTCTCCTCGAAGACACGCACCCGTTTAGCCTCGCTAAAAGATCTATCACACTGCGAGCGCATATCTCATTTGTAGCCATCATCCCTTGGCTCGGAAGGCGACAACTCATCCCCCTCTCCGGAGGATCACCTCCTTACCCCTGGACATCTTCCGATACCTAGGATGGCAAAGCCATTACAAAAAAAGAGAAAAACGTCATCTCAAATATACGAAGACCAAGGTAAAAGTAGTGTATGCACATACCTTGGTATTTCGTTTCCTATCTGCCCCGGGACACAGCTCACCAAATACGCTCGTCGCAAGTCGGACGGGTCGCCAACCTCCGGACCCAGTCGGGCAAATCGGGAACTTCGCTTAGCGCCCACGAAGTTGCTGCAGGAAAGGAGGAAACACAATTAATAAACTAGTTTTCGCTATAAGTGAATCTAAGAAAGCACAAGACACTCCACTCACGCGCATAATTCCATCCCTCTGGAAATGGCATGAGCTCCACGGGGATAATGTCAGTCGTCTGAACCCGAACAAATTGGCTAACCCACTCTCGACCCCCATCTGCCTCACATCAACAACAAAGGGTGTAGACGAACGGCACCGCAAGGTTAGCAGGCCTCGATGATCAAAGGGCCGATACAGCCTGACGAGGTGACTAAGCGTTAATTCAAGCCCAGCCTTCTCCGCAAAGAATCTCATCATCAGCACTACTCACCAAAACGATAGATGTATCTGCGCCAAAGTAACCTGATACTTCAGGCAGAATTTAAGCACGTCCCAATCAAGGGTTCCTAGTGCGAAAGGATATAAGTACATATTCAAGAATCCATCAGCAGGGTCCATAATACACTCATTCGGGGAAAATGCCTGCAATGCTACCCCCTCGCCCCATCCGCAGTATCTCTTCACCATCTCCAGATGTTCCTCTCTTATCGAAGACATAGTCTTCAGAGTAAACTCCCACATATCCTGAGCACTGGGAGTGGAACTCACCCCTCCCTGCCGGACCGGCCCTAAATTAGCAGTCGTGGCTATGGTAGAATTGGCAAACTGGAGCAGGGACCTACACCAACCCTTTTGTGCTTAAGGTAACGAAGGACTTGATGCCAAGGCGGAAGGATAGCTACCTAAATAATGGGATCTTCCAAAGAAGCAAGAGCCACCCCATGTATATGTGGGAAACAGCAACGATTCGCCTATCCAGGATAAACCCCAGGAGGCCAACGACCTCGGTACGGATCCTGAGGTGGTACCCAACCCTATCAAAAAAAAGTTAGGCCCCAAAGGGTCAGCGACATCATCTTCAGTATCGAGGTGGTACCCGACCTTGAAGTTTCCCTCAAAAAGAAAAATATGCACTTCGAGCTCCATCCACGAGAGCTCGACCTCAGGAAGTTGCCAAAGTACGAATAGCCCCTCCTCAGAGGCCCGCCTACAACACCTTAGAAGGTTATCTACATCAAGTTAAAAGTAAAGACTTCAAGCGCCCGAAGTTGACTTTTACTTCGGTGCTCTATCTCCGCGAAGCACGAGGACCCCGATGCTCTAAGTTCACCGGATCACTTCAGGCTTGATTCCGGGAACAATGATGAGCTCGAAAAGGAGCCATTTTTGTCGACCAAAGGCCGAAAAAAATATTGACGATCGTCAATAGAGGCATACATTCAAAATCTCCGCAAACACACAAGAGTATTCAAGAACATGGCAAAAATCAAAAGCAAAAGTAAAGAGGATGTCTTCATATTTTATCCATATTGGCTACAACGACCCTCGGGGGTCCCTACATATAATTACAAAAGCCCGCAAGGGGTCCTTATACGGAAACAAAAAAGAAAAGGGATGCACACACGTGGTAAAAGCCTAGATCCTAGTCTATTCTCAAAGTTCTATCTCCTGCAACAAACGCCTCCAGGCGCACATCCTCAGAAGCCTTATCCCAGCCTTCCGCACTGATATCCCAAAAGGATGGGTCAAGAAGCAGGGAGGGATAAAAATAACTCCATAACCTACCTAAGGCTTAGGACCCTCACTGGCCAAGAGAAACTCAGAGGGATAGCAGACGTAACAACAACCACAACAACAATAGAACAGCATAATCATGCTCAACAAATAAGAGCTCAGGCAAAGGGCCACGACACGGCCTATTGGAATACTGCTAAACAACCCTAAGGTCATAGACTCCAAACATGGTGATCAATAATAGAGGAACATGGTAAGGAGAAAAGGGGTGAACGAGCAGTTGAAGACACCTGGATAGAAAAACAACGCCAGAATGCCCCTATTTATAGGAGATAATGATGCGGTCATCGAGGCCTTTGAAAGACTGACTGGCGGACGCAATTACTGCATTCTAAAAGAACCGAATTGTCGGCGATACTTTCACCTTGGAGAACGAGAATCGATAGTGCATTGAATGATGTCGAAAACACAGATCCATGGGATGTCCCAGATATCGCAAAAACTCGCGCCAAGGGTTGCGTCATCGGCATGATGTCGTCATGAGAGCTTGATGGGTCAGATGTTAGAGTCGTTTCCCATCGCTTCATTCTGAGAAATGCGGAGACTATCTGTATGCTAGGGGTGGGCATCGATCAATTCGGTTTGGTTATAAATATTAGCAGTTTAGCATATCGGTTATCGGTTTACAAAATTGATAAACCGATAACAGAACCGATAAGATATCAGTAATCAGGTATCGGTAAATCAATTATCGATCATTATCGGTTTTGTTATCGGTTTACCCGATAAGATAACTCAATCTAGAGTTAAGCAAAAAAGAAAAATCAATTCACTGGAATTAAGCAAAAAAGAGAATAATTCATATATAGTATACTAAAGACTTGTTCTAGGAGTAACTAGTAAGGTCTATGAAGAATGAAGATGAAGCAATTGAAGAGTGAGGTTGAGAAAGAATAGGAGATAATGAACTGAAGCCCCTAGAATTTGTATATACTTAAGGGCAAAGTCATAATTTTATTAATTCTTATTGGGTTATCGGTTAACCCATTAACAAAATTGGCGAATCGATAACCGAACCGATAACCCAATAGTAAAAAATTCTAAACCTTTACTGAATCGTTAACCCAATAATCCGATACAGTTAACCCAATAAACAATTAACGGTTTGGGTTATCAGTTTTACCCGATATATGCCCAGCCCTATTGTATGCGGCAAAATCAGAGGGCCTAATTTCTTGCTATCAAGTGACTTAGGAGAATGTCTCGAGACCCTGAGGACATGGAGTTATGACTGAGTTCCCTACCCCGGAGCTCGTCGAGGCCCGACTCAAAGAAGACGAAGATCGAGGCTAGAGAAAAATGGGGAATTCCCAGGGCACACGGCTAAGTCTGACAAAGCCAGCCTACCCAGAGCCTATATCGAGGCGTCGCGTCTAGGCATCCCATCTCCATACTTTTACAATTAATATATGTTGTACTATAATGGGATTCCCCTCCTATATAAAGGGAATCCCCACCACTTTGTAAGGGGTTATTGTTGCTCCAACTACTCTACACAAGATCAATAACAATTTTCTCTCTCCCTTTTTCTCTCTAACTTACTCGCCCGAGGCTGCTTCTTTATTTCTTGCTTTCATATTCGTTCTTCTTTTATAGCTTGATATTGGCCATAAAGAGCCTTCTCTAATTATGTCCTTACTGTTATTCCCTTCCCGATTACCCCGATAGCTTGAGCTCGAGCCCAAACATCGCCTCGAGGCCTTTCATCGACCAGTTCGAGGCCCGGGTAGCAAGCCCCTCGGTTTGATTACCGTCCCATTTTAGCTTGTATTACGTCAATTAAACTTCATACTCCTAGCATCAACTGCTCTAACAACTAGCAAAAAAATAGATCACGTATTTGTAGAATCCTATTTACAAATTTAATTATTGTTACCATTTTCACGGTAAACACATATACATGTGGAATATGGTAGAGCAAGCCAACAAGGCTACTATACACAACTATATATCAAAAATTAAAAGTCAACAAAGCCACATACTATCCAACTATACATGATAGTCTACAACCTCTAATAGAGTATATAAACGTATAAAAGACGGGGCTGGGCCCTGTCGTACCCATATCTACATACAAAAATAGCATACCAAAACTAATAACAACTCCAGATCAAGTGGAGTACACCAAGTCTCGCTGAGCAAAGATCCTAAGATGTGGGACCGTCAGCCTGTCTACCTACACCTACGGCATGAAGCACATGCCTCGAGAAATAGGGGCGTCATTAAGAATAATGTACTGAGTATGTAAGGCATGGAAATTAGTACATAAAATACATAAAGGAAATGTGGAGTAAAGACTTCCACCTGTAAGTCTAAATAACATTGAGAATCCTAAAACATTTATAAATTATGCATATGTGTATAAATTTCATATCATGCATAGGTATAGGTGTACATAACATCATCAAGCCTCTGAGGTCATCCCATCATATTATCTCGACATCTATGGGCGAAACCATCAACGTATACCAGCTGATCAGGTAGTGGTGCGTATATAATGTTGTAACCTTTTCCCATACCCCATATACATATAATATACGTGTATATAATGTCATCTGGTTATGGTTCAATGTACATATATAAATAAATAAAATTCATAATAAGTACGTTAATAAGATATCTTGGAATGTCATAAGATGAATATGCCTTCGGATAAACTTTATCAACTGCGTATTTTTCTGAAACCCATAAACAGAAGATATAATAAGACACATGGGAAATCAAGAACATAGACACCCCTAGTATTTCTATGACTAGAGTTATTTTTGAAAATTGCGTATATATTTGTTTCGTTTGTATTATATGGACCATTCCAAAAGGAAAGAAGGGATAGCCTTAACATACCTGAGCCGATTCTCTTGACATTCCCTCTAACACAAGTCAATTGTGACAAACACGTAACGACGAATCGAAATAAGGAAAAATCCGTATGATATTCTTGAGAAAGATTGTAACGTGCTCTCTTAGAATTGCATCTCATGCTTCTATTACATGAAATAATCTTGTATGAAATTGCTGAATCTCCCCTTCATTTCATTGTAGAGATGCAAGCATCTCTCATAAGTGATTTAGAGAGGTTTTTAATCTTAGTTGGTATAGGCCCCACTTATATGATGACTTGGCCACAAATTTCTTTAAACGTACCACCTTGATACATGGAGTAAGAGTCATTTATTTGGGCTTTGATCCACATTTAACTTGCTGCCGCGTTGTTTGGGGGGGGGGGCTTATTAAGCTTATCCAAATATCTTAATTACTTGGTTAATCTCCTACTAAAAATTTATAATTACCCAATTATTCACATAATTAAGAATTATCTCAAATTACTTAAAATGCTATTCACTTTCAACATACCTTATACACTTTACTATCATGTTCATTTGGTATCTTGTATGGTACTAGTCCATAAACACAGAGTACTACAGCTCTGACCGTATTTCATCCCAAATTGACAACCTTCAACAAAACTCATTTTCTTTGATTCATTTACTCTCTAACCTTTACGGCACTTATTTATCGCCTGTTATAAATAGCATCAATGATTATAACCTAAAAAATAATCTCATTCCCGAGTCTACGTCGATTAACGTACAACGAAATTTTAACTTGCGAAAATGTGAAATGTAACGAGCAAGGCCGTCATAACTATTATATGTGACAAACCAAAAAAATATACATAAATGCCTACAAGGACAACATATTATGTTGATTGACATGATATGTCTTTAAGCCTCTATTGATGGTTGTACCATTGTCGGAACAGGGCCCCGACCTACACATATAATCTCTACATATATGTATAATATGTACTTAAAACCTTAGACCTGACAACTCCGAATGATGTGGAGCTTACCGATTAAATTGAACTCGAACAACACCTACTGAGGAGATCTACCTGTCTATCTATTTGTATCTGCAGGCATGAAATGGAGCGTCCCTATCAAAGGGGATGTCAGAACGAAATAATTTACTAGGTATGTAAGGCAATAAAATAACTAAAGTTGAAATTAAACTGATAATATTATAGCTGAAAGTAACTAGAAGTCAAAGATGATATAAAGATATGCTTGCTTGCTAATACTGACTTAAATCTCTCAATAAAGTAAGTAAATAGCTGTTTTGGTTGAGAAAAATGAGTTAAAACAAGTTAGAACTGACGTAAATATGAGCTGGACTTTTCCACCGCCTCAAGTGGGTCCTAAAGGAGTTGCCTGCGCAATTTCACAAAAAACGTGAATATCTTTTCACTCCGACATCGTATGGACGAACAGTCTAATGCGTTGAAAATTAGACTCGTAGACTTCAATTTCACGGTTGGATAACTCCATTATTCTTATTATATTAAGAGAAAATCTCTACTACGTTTGATCCAATTTTCAATGCATTTATAAACGTAACTTGTGGTAACCTTTGCCAACTTTTGTTATACAACTTTCTTGAATTCAAGGATTATCATATGACCACTATATAATTCGAATACCTTAAAAAAGAACTCTTTAGGATACTAAGTGCTCCTAGTTTTACCCCAAAAGTATGGGTTATAACATATTTGATTTGTTTAGCCTCCGACCCTTACGATACTTCCTTAACGCTTGTTTTAACCCATTATTATCTTCGTAAAGGCCCTTAAACTCTCCGACTCATATTGATTCACTTAAGAAATATTCTAACATGAAAGCAAAGGGTGTAAAATCCTTCCCCCTTTAGGAATATTTGTCCTCGAATGTCAACCCTTAGAGACATGCAAATTTCGTCAGAGTCTCCTCTGTCCACTGGACTAAAATCAACCTGCACGAAGCCAGAATGTCACATCCCAAAATCCACCCTATACGTGGCTGGCACCCAGCTAACACCACCTGCAAGGAAAACCATACTTTCATACATTATCCATTAATTGCAATATTTGATTAATTAAATGAGTATCCGAACAATCTGATAATTAATTATGAACAGTTAATATCTCAAAATATTAAATTAAAACTCTAGCCCAAATTCTACACTATACCATGGAGCATCTAAGGGAATTACAAAAGACATAATATGAATAAATAATAAAGATTCTTTTGGCAGCATCCACGAACAAGATGGCATCTCACCTCAGTAACTGAATCAACTCTAGTGAACTCGTCAGCTATTAGCTCAGTCTTCACCAATAGTATCTGCATTGACATGCAGGTAAGGAGTGAGTTATACGTAAATATAACCCTGTAAGATCCTTGACCCACCACTCTGAATACCTCTAGAACAAGTATTAGAAATACAAATATACCACAACAAGAATGATATAGTAAATACGATAATTATATAATAACACAATATATAGGTATCAACAGAGTTAATAATAGTTAACTAACAATAACACGCATATCTCAACCCGTTACACACTAAGGGTTTGTCAGAACTATAATGAAAGAATTTAACCAACAATTCTATAAGTCCAAAGCGGCACCACAAAGCCTCAAATATGTAACAGAGCATACACTATGCTCACTGAAGCATACAGAAAACTCCAAATATATATATCAAAAAGCATACATAATGCTCGGGTGACGTACAAAAGCATACACAATGCCTCAATATCATGTCTCACAGCTGTATCAAATTTAACACCATGGCACACAGCCGTATCAAAGTCTCAAACTCAACATTATGGCTCACAGCCGTCTCAAAGTATCAAACTCAACGCCATAGATCACAGCCATCTCAAAGTATCAAACTCAACACCATGGCTCATAACAGCATCAAAGTATCAAACTCAACATCATGGATCACATCCATATCAAAGTATCAAACTCAATATCATGACTCGCAATCGTATCAAAGTATCAAACTCAATATCATGGCTCACAGCTATATCAAAGTATCAAACTCAACATCATATCTCACAACTGTATCAAAATATCAAACTCAACATCATGGCTCATAGCCATATCATAACATCCAATAACTTATAAAATAATATTTTTGTATTTCTTATAAAATAATATATTTGTGGCTAGTCTAAGACCACCGATTATGCCAAGCGCACGCTTGTCCGAACATATGGACCAGGCAGAGAAAGTATATTTTTCAAAATGATTTTAGAAAAGTAAGTATCAGATCCTCAATTTTGCAACATCTAGAACACAAACTAAACGACATCCAATGGCCTCAAACTGATTACTTGGATTACTTTTACAAAATTTCACACAGTCAATAGCTTTATTGCACGCTTGTCCGAACATATGGACCAGGCAGAGAAAGTATATTTTTCAAAATGATTTTAGAAAAGTAAGTATCAGATCCTCAATTTTGCAACATCTAGAACACAAACTAAACGACATCCAATGGCCTCAAACTGATTACTTGGATTACTTTTACAAAATTTCACACAGTCAATAGCTTTATCAGACCCGATAGCCGTCTCATCTGTCACTATGCCAGCACCTATATGCTATTCTTGGTTTTGTTTCTATCTTATAAGTTAGAATTAAGAAATTAGCTTCACTTATTTACTCCCCACGCGTGACTTGCAACTAGCAGCAAAGGAGAATAGGCCTGGCCCATTTCTTTTCTTTAAAAACACCCCAATCAAGTTAACAATTTACCAAATATTACATATGGTATAAAATGTGGCCCGCTAGTAATTAACTAGTACACAATCTTATATATTCTAATAACTTTATTCTACTAGATTAGTATTTGACTTAATAATTATAAATAAAATTAATTCTCTAAATCTCAAAATTAATTAGTATATAAATATATTTCGTGTTATTACATTCTCTGCCACTGAAACAAGCGTTCGTCCCCGAGCAAGTTAGGAAGTATACCTGATATCTCAAACAACTACGGATACTTGCTCCACATATCTGCTTCGGACTCCCACATAGCTTTCTCTATTGGATTGTTGCACATAATACTTTTACTAGGGCAATCATTTTCGATCTCAAATGTTTCACTTTCCTATCAAGGGTAACTATTCTTCATAATTCTAATTTTCATCAAACTCCACATCAGAGGATTGAATCTTATTGATAGTATCATGAATATATCTTCTTTCTAATTTCACCTCATGACTCTTCTTGTGGACGAAATTCCTGAGAGTACTTTTCACCTTTTATGAACTCTGGATCACTTTTTCTATATAGCACCTTTATCTACTTTACGCGATTTGATGTTATTCTCGTATCACTATAACTTTCTCCAAAGCTTTTTATATCAAATTTGGATGTGATTTTCCAGGTTTCAACCTACCATGCAATATAGAATCATGCATCCATTTAAAGCCTCAAATAATAATATTTACTTAGCGGTTTAATAACTAATATCATTTACAAACTCGGTTAAAAGTAACTGATCATGAACCACTAGCTATTTAATATCCATCGAGTTAGTGTTGGAACTAGATATGAATCCTCTCTTATGCCTCCCTTATGCTGGAACACATCCAAGCACCTGGACCACTATCCTACAAGGAAATACATTATTACGTACGGTAGTGTAGGAACACATCCAAATACTCCTACATAACGCTCCTATGTACGACAGCGCTGGGACACATCCATACGCCCCTACATAATATTCTCACGTATGATTGTACTAGAACATATCCATACACCCTTAAGAAAATATTTCATACACTATTACTCTTATCACACATGAAGATACATGCATCTCATGCTATTACACTATCTCTCTAACATATCACTTCATAGGATAATATGATGTATGAGTGATTTAGACTGAATTTAGGTGTGCTCCACGACCCTATCACAATCACTGCAACTAGGATCATAACTTTCTCAACTAATATAATAGACTAACCATGAAGTCTACAATGGTATATTTTCACTTTCTTTCAGAGTTAATCATCTTTTGCGGTAGTTTCTTGAATTTCTAACATTCATATTTAATATATGAACAATTCAAATAATAAAGAACAATATTTGTGATATCTTGTATCACCCATTTTTATTGTTAGCTCTCATTCCCTAATTTCAAGCTATATCTGTGGGTCTTGGAGTTACTAAATTTTATAAACATTGAATCTTTGGAGTACTAATCTCCTCAATTACTGCACATGGTCTTATCCATTGCGAAAATATTCATATATGTTATTAATAAATAAAAAGAATGCTAAGGAACAGTTTGTATACCTAGTTTATCTAGTCTATCACAATTATTAACCATAACAGGTTTAGGAGCATGTATTTAAAATATCAAACATTACTTTCCACTCATGATGTTACGATGACAAGTCTTATCTAAGAATATGAGGTAACACCTTATAAGTGGAGGTATAGATCATCTAAGTATGGCAAAATTTCTTTCGTTTCATGACACTCAACTTCATGTGTCTAATATCAAAAATCATATGCATAAATCTATTGTTCTTCTCAACAAACTGTCACGACTCGGAATTCTCACTGTCGGGACCGTGATGGCACCTAACATTTCACTTGCAAGGCAAGCCAACGATAAAGATCATTAAGTCAAATTCTTAAGTCTTTAAGTGATAAACATCAAATAAGCTATAACAAGGTAAAAAGAAAAGAGGTAAAATCCATAAAAACGTTAATACTTATACACAACTACTCAGAATTTGGTGTCACAATCCACGAACTACTAAGATTTAGCTACAATTAAGGTGTCTGAAAGAAATACAACTATATTCGATACAAATGAAACAATATAGGAAATGCATAGAAGGGGACGCCAGGACCTGCGGATGCCAACAGGACTATCTTAGGTCTCCAAACATATCAAGCCAGCAGCTAGACTAAGGGTCAACACGGTCCGGTACCAAAATGTGCACAGAAAGTACAGAGTACAGTATCAGTACAACCGACCCTATGTATTGGCAAGTGTCTAGTCTAACCTTGGTGAACTAATGACGGGGATAAGACAAGACACAGTCATAAACCTGTGCAATTAAACAATATGAGCACAATAACAACTAATAGAAGTTGAAATGATAATAACGGGAAAGGAAACATGCTGAGGGGAGTACAAGATAAAGTAAACTATAACAGTAAAGAAACCACATCAGACAATATGCTTTGCACCAATGAAAGTATTAAACATTGTAAAGACAAGTGCACATCACCCTTTGTGCTTTTACTCTCAACCTCACTATAATAATTAACAGAAATGGCACAGCATCACCCTTCGTGCATTAACTCTCATCCTCACCATATAAACAAAAGAAACGGCACGGCATCACCCTTTGTGCAGTAATACTCACATATCATGGCACGACATCACCCTTCGTGCATTAACTCTCACTCACAAAATATTTGCAAGGCATCACCCTTCGTGTTTTAACACTCTCCCTCACCAAAACAATGAACAATAACAACAGAGAGATAGAAATATCAAGAACCAGTCTTACTTCAACATTTAGTTCTACAATACTAACCTCAACTTTGAGTCAATACTCAATCAATACTAAATTCCATAAAATATGATAAGAGTTGCTCAACATAATGAATAGCTAGTCTATGCATGACAAATATGATCAAAGAATACAACACTTACAAGAATACTACTCGCATGCTATGACTCAACAACAACGCATAGGTACTCTTCATCTCTCCTATACGTTCTACTCAGCATCCAAACACATAGCAAATAGGTAAATAATACCTAATCCTTCAAGCCAAGGTTAACCACGATACTTACCTCACTTCAACGCCCAAACTCACAGTTCAGTCATAACTTTTCCCTTCATACAAGCCTCTGGACCAATAGAATCTAGCAATTTACTAACCAAATGATTCAAATAAAGCCTTAGGATCTACTCACGATTGCAAAGAATTCAATTTAGGCCATTTTTGAAAAAGTCAACAAAAGTCAACATCCGGGCACGCTTGGTCCAAATCCGGAATGCAAACCAAAATCCGATCGCCCATTCACCTCCGAGCCCGGATACATAATTGGTTTTGGAATCTGACCTCAATTTGAGATCTAAATCCCCAAATTTCAAAATCCCTAGTTTCTACCCAAACCCCCCCCCCCCCAATTTCACCATGAAAACCTTAGACTTTTGGTTGAATCTTATAAAAAAAGTAGAGAAAGATTGAAAGAAATTAGTTTTAGATCACTTACCAATGATTTGGGGAAGAAACGTTCTTTGAAAAATCGCCTATTATGGTTTAGGTTTTGAAAATTTGGGAAATGAATCAAATTTCCCGTCTAAGTCATCTTTTGTGCAGCTGCAAGTATCGTATTTGTGAACAAAACTTCAGATTTAAGAATGAACAGTATTTTTGCAATTGCCATATATGGTTTGCAATTGCGAATGAACAATGTTTTCACAATTTCCATAAAAGGTTCGCAATTGCAAATTAACAGTGTCGCACCAGAAACCAGCAAAACCCAAACTTCTCCAAAATGATCTGAATCCACCCCGAAACTCATCCGGAACCTCCCAGATACAAACCATATATGAATTTCAATCATAAAACACGCTATGGGCCTACTCATTCACTCAAAATAATGAAAAAGGGTCATCTTAACCCGATATTGACCATTGTCAAACTCCCAAATTTCTTAACATTTACTAGTATCTCAACCAAAGATCAAAAAATACACCAAGCCCCTCGAGACTCCAAACCAAAAGTGCACACCAGTCTAAAAATGTCATACGAACTTGCTCGTGTGATCAGATTGCCAAAATAACACCTAGAACTACGAATTGAGCACCAAATCAAATGAAATTTTCAAGAAAGCTTTGAAATCTCTATTTTTACAACCGGACGTCTGAATCACGTCAAACCGACTCTGTTTTCCACTAAATTTCACAGATAAGTCAAAAATATTATATTGGACCTGTACGGGCTCCGAAACTAAAATATGGACCCGATACTTATGGGATCAAACATCAATAATTTATTTAATTTACTTTCAATTTTCAACAAAAATACATAACTCGGGCTAGGGGCATTCGAATCCGATTTCGGGCATACTCATAGGTCCCATATTTCGATACAAACCCATCGGGACTGTCAAAATATGAGTTTGGGTCCGTTTACCAAAAAAATGACCGAAGTCAACTCAAATGAGGTTTTAAATAAAAATTCCTTATTTTTATCAATTTTCAACATAAGAGCTTTTCGGAAATATGTCCGGATTGCGCACGCAAATCAAGGGATAAAATGAGGTTTTGAAGGCCTCGAAAAATAGAATTTTGTTTTAATTCATAAGATTACCTATCGGGTATTCAAATTCTCCACCTCTAAAATAATCGTTCGTCCTTGAACGGACATAGAAAAGTACCTAGACTGATGAAAAGAAGGGGATATCTGTTCCACATATCGGACTCGGACTCAGACTCACAGGTAGCTGCCTCAACAGTCTAACCTCTCTACTATACTTGAACTGAAGGATAACTCTTCGATCTCAACTGACAAACCTGCTGGTCTAGAATAGCTACCGGCTCCTCCTTGTAGGTCAAATTTTTGTTCAGCTGGACCATGCTGAATCATAACATATGAGACGGATCTCCGTGATATTTCCAAAGCATGGACACATGAAATACCGGATGAATTGCTAGTAAACTGGGTGGCAATGTGAGCTTGTAAGCCACCTCACCTACTCTCTGGATAATATCAAAAGACTCGATGTATCTAGGGCTCAACTTTCCCCTCTTCCCAAATCTCATTACACCCTTCGTGGTGTTAGATCATATTTTAATGATGCAATTAATATACATGTGCAGGAGTTCAAAGAAGTAAAGAAGAACTAGTGAAATGGTTGTGTCGAACAAGGAAGGAAATCTCTCACAAGGGAAGCCACCTATAGAACGCACGGTGTACAAGGAAAGCTACAAATCTACATCAACAAATCAGGATTAGCTCCATGAATCTGGGAAATCAAATCAGCCATAACGAAGTGAAGATTCGAAGTGACCTGTGATTGGCGAAATCACGGGAGAATAATAAAGGCTAGAAGATCCGGTCAGTGGTCAAGTTTGGAAGGTCCAACAATCAAGGAGAAATCTTGTTAATTCCATTGTCTACCGAAGGAAAAGATCTCAAGAAAAGCAACGGATAGTTCCTTATTCTTGGAAAGAATCAATTCTTTCCAAGGATCAAAACCCTTGGGTTGACGAGCCTTCACCATTCATCTTTGTATAAATGTACTGTGTAACATCATTCTTAGATATACTTTGATCAAACCAAAATAACTCTCTTCATTCTACTGCAAACAAGCATAGTAGCCTACATAAATATGCTGTGTAATAAGTCAGGGATAGAAAGAGGGCATACTATTGGTGAGGCATTGTATCAAATGAGTGCTAGAGAATCTGAGCGATATACATCACATCTGTACTCGAAAGAAAACTCATTTGCTTGAAGAGAAATCCCTTGCAACCCAAGGGGACTGGATTAGGATTCAAATT
>MU726890.1:35889-69260 GCA_026770625.1 Nicotiana glauca | reverse complement strand
CCCCCCCCCCCCTGTACTTTCAATTGGTATCAGAGCAAGGCTCACACTTTTGTTTTCTGCTTAACAGCTTGTGAGAAAATGATCATGGCAAATCAGGTTATCATAGGAGCTATCTTTCAGGAAGAAACTTCACAAATAAGGCCACCTTACTTCAATGGACAACATTTCTCCCACTGGAAAATCCGAATGGAAATCTTCACCAAGGCATACGACGTCAAGGTATGGAGAGTTATCAAGAAGGGAAACTACCCATTGCCTGCCAGCACTCCCCCACTCGCTGACCCTGATGATATAGACTCATACACAAAGGAACAACTGGAAGCCATCCAAATAAATCGCAAGGCAAGAAATCTGCTTCACAATGCAATAAGTGGTGAAGAATATGAGAAAATATCTAGCTGTGATACAGCCAAAGAGATGTGGGACAAACTTGAGGTTACCTATGAAGGTACCAGCAAGGTAAAGGAAACTCACATCAATATGCTAGTTCACGACTATGAACTGTTCTCAATGAAGGAAGGAGAATCCATCGAAGAAATATTTGCCAGGTTCAGTAAGATAATCAGTGACTTGAAAGCTTTTGGCAAACCATACACCAGTGGCGATCAGGTTAGGAAATTCTCAGAAGTCTACCAACCACTTGGCAGACTAAAGTTGTCACCCTGGAATCTCAAGATCTTAACAAGTTATCATATGATGAACTACGAGGAGAGCTCATTGCTTTCGAAAGAACTCACCTGAAGAAGACAAATCAAGAGGAGAAAAAGAAAATTGTTGCATTCAAAACCACTACTGAATCGACTGAAAATGAAATTGATGATCCTGAAGCTCTACAAGAAGAAATTTCTATGATGTCTAGAAACATTGATGGACTGATGAGAAGATATAGAAGACACTAAGAAAGGAAGATTTACACCAAGGAGATCTAGGCAATACAAAGAACAAGATAAGAACGATGGAAAATGCTACGAATGTGGAAAATTTGGACACGTCCAAGCAGAGTGTCCAGAACTGAAAAGGAAGATCTCTAGAGGATTCAACAAGAACAAATCATTTGGAAGTTGGAGCGATGAGGATGAATCAGATCACGAAGAAATACCAAATCTCTGCTTCATGACAATCCTAGAAAATGAGATCAACAAAACTTCAGGATGCTAGACAGATGAAGATGATTCAGACAATGAAAACTATTTTATGGCAAGAGGAGAAACTAGCGAGGTAAGATCTTATGACTGTGAAAGATGTAATGAATTGCAGGACATTCTTGATTCCACCTTAAAAGAGTCTCAAAAAATGATGAACGATCTTAAGAGACTCACTATGGAAATCAAAGACTGGAAACTCAAACATGAAGTATGTGAAATTGAAAAAGATGTACTTCAAGAGGATTTTGAGGAATTGCAAATACAGCTTAACAGCTTGCGCAAATCCACCAGTCACAGTTCTGTTAGGTCAAACCAGACGACTTACAAGTCAACTGAAAAAGAACCAATCAGGACTAAATCGACCAGTCGGTCGGACCAGTCGACTTACAAGTCAACTGGAATGGAATCAGCTAATCTCATGATAGCTAGTTCCAACACTTATGGAAGACCTGAAAACAGGTCCGGGGCTAAATGTCATTACTGTAATAAAAGTGAGCATAAATACTCTGTTGTCACTTTTGTAAATTTCTTATGTCTGGATGGGTTTGGAAACCTAAAAATTTTGAACCCAGTAACACTAACTCACCAAGACCCAAGCAAGCTTGGGTACCTAAAAGAAAGTGATAATTCTGTATTGCAGGAATACCACAGAGTAAGCCGCAAAGGAAAATGGTATCTAGACAGTGCGTGTTCCAGTCACATGATAGGTGACAAAAATCTTTTCAAGGAGGTTACAAAGATTGATGGAGGAAGCGTCAAATTTGGAGATGATTCAAGAGGCAAAATAGTTGGCACTGGAACTATTCCCTTTAACAACAAATGTGACATTACTGAAGTATATCTTGTTGATGGACTAAACTACAATCTTCTCAGCATAAGTCAACCCTGTGACTCAGGATATGAGGTAAAATTTAAGAGAATAGGTTGTGCCATCGAAGACGAATCAGGTAAAATAATTCTTCCTGGAAAAAGGTATGGAAATGTTTACATACTTGATGGATTCGAAAATATTGATGGTCATATTTGCCTAACTTCTACATCTGATGATCCCTGGTTGTGGCACAGAAGACTAAGTCATGCCAGCATGCATTTTATTGAAAAATTATCCAAACATGATTTAGTTATTGGATTACCCCAACTGAATTTCTCTAGAACTCATATTTGTGATGCATGTAAGATGGGTAAGCAAACTAGAAATTATTTCAAAAACAAAGACATGGTGTCTACTTCAAAACCATTGCAATTACTTCATATGGATTTATTTGGACCTACTAGAACTGCTAGCATAGGAGGCAAGAAATATGCTTTTGTTATTGTTGATGACTTTTCACGTTTCACCTGGGTGATTTTCCTGTCTCATAAAGATGAAGCCTTAAGAAATTTTGAAGTCTTTTGCAAAAGGATTGAAAGAGAAAAGGGTTATCTGATCTCAAAAATTCAAAGTGATCATGGAGGCGAGTTTGAAAGTAAAGCATTTGAAGACTTCTGTGACAATCAAGGCTGCACTCACAATTTCTCCGCTCCACGCTCACCACAGCAAAATGAAGTTGTGAAAAGAAAGAACATAACTCTTCAGGACATGGCAAAAACCATGTTGTTGGAACATTCACTCCCAAATTATTTCTGGGCTGAAGGTGTGAGTACTGCATATCACATTCTTAACCGATGTCTCATAAAGGCTTATTCTGAAAAAGACTCCCTATGAACTCTGGAAAGGTAAACTTCCGAATATTAGTTATTTTCATCCATTTGGAAGTAAGTGTTTCATTCATAACAATGGTAAGGATAATCTTGGAAAATTTGATCCAAGAAGTGACGAAGGTATTTTTCTTGGTTATTCATTAAATAGCAGATCATTTAGATTTTTTAATAAACGTACTTTATGCGTAGAAGAATCTGTTCATGTTATATTCGATGAAAATAATCCCCTGGTCGAGAAAGGAACTAATGCAGGTGAGGAAGATCAAACTCAAGAAGCTCAGGATAAAGAAAAACCACAGGAGTCAACTAATCTCGCAAATGTGATTGAGTCAACTGAACAAATCAGCAACAACTCTCCTGAACAATATACGAAGTCAACTACAAGCACTGTCCGACTAAATGAATGGAGGATCGAACCTGAATATCCACAAAAATATATTATAGGGGATCCAAATGAAGGAATGAAAACCAGGGCTACCATAAAAAAGAAAGCAAATATAGCTCTGATCTCTCAAATAGAGCCCAAAAAGGTAGAGGAAGCATTGAAAGATTCGATCTGGGTGAAAGCCATACAAGAGGAACTAGATCAATTCAGCAAGAATCAAGTTTGGAAGTTAATGCCCAGACCCGATAATGTATCTGTCATCGGAACAAAATGGGTATTTAGAAATAAATTGAATGAAGGGGGACAAGTCATAAGGAACAATGCTAGATTAGTCGCTCAAGGCTATTCACAACAAAAAGTAGTCGACTATGATGAAACTTTTTGTCCAATAGCTCGACTGGAGTGTATACGAATCCTGCTAGCTTACGCATCATTTAAAGGATTCAGGTTGTTTCAAATGGATGTCAAAAGCGCTTTTCTGAATGGATTCATCGAAGAGGAAGTTTTTGTAAAAAAACCTCCAGGTTTTGAAGATTCAAAATTCCCATATCATGTGTACAAGCTTACTAAGGCCCTATATGGACTGAAACAGGCTCCACGTGTCTGGTATGACAGGTTAAGTACTTTCCTTGTTGATCATGGGTTTACTAGAGGTAAAATTGATACTACTCTATTCATTAAATGATCAACAGAAGGTAATCTTATTATTCAAATTTATGTTGATGACATTATCTTTGGTAGTGCTAATTCTCTTATGTGTAAGGAATATGCAAATCTCATGCAAAGCGAGTTCGAAATAAGCATGATGGGTGAACGCACATTTTTTCTTGCGCTTCAAATTCAACAAACCGAAGAAGGAACCTTCATTTGTTAGACTAAATATACAAAGGAGCTGATCTAGAAATTTGGTATGAGCAATGCAAAATCAATTGGCACGCCTATGAGTCCGGCTACAAATTTGGATAAGGATGAACATGGTACTCCACTTGATGAAACCAAATACAGAGGAATGATTGGATCACTACGGTATCTGACCGCAAGTCAACCAGATATATGTTCAGCGTTTGTAAATGTGCCAGGTTTCAGTCGGCTCCCAAGGAGTCACATCTGACTACTGTAAAAAGAATTATTCGATATCTCATTAGCACATTATCTCATGGTTTATGGTATCCTCGCTCTAACTCGTTTAAATTAGAAGGTTTCTCAGATGCAGATTTAGCAGGTGATAAGGAAGACAGGAAAAACACGAGTGGCACTTGTCAATTACTAGGAAAGGCTTTAATATCCTGGAACAGTAAAAAGCAAGCATCAGTGGCCTTGTCCACTACTGAAGCTAAGTATATTGCCATTGGTCAATGTGGTGCACAACTCCTATGGATGTCTCATCAATTGGGTGACTATGAACTTTCTTTTAAACCTATACAAATATTTTGTGATAATTCAAGTGCAATTTGTCTCTCAAAAAATACTGTGCGTCACTCTAGAGCAAAGCATATTGACATTAAGCATCATTTTATTAGAGATCATGTGCTTAAGGGTGATATAGAATTAGCTTTTGTTGGCACTTCTGCCCAATTAGCTGATATCTTTACTAAACCTTTGTTGGAAGAAAGATTTTGCCTTTTGAGAAAATTACTTGGCATAATCTGTTTTTCAAAAAAACTCTTAGGGCCTAATTGTTCTTTTTCAAAAACTAGTCATAATTACTACTTTTCAGTGCATTAATTACGCTTTCAATTCCTTCCCTCTCTTTTTTATTCTGTTTCACATCAGTTCGCAATCGAAGATGGAAAGCCAATCATCATATCGTTTCAACTGACACTCTTTCCTTTTTGTACTCAACCGTCAAATCTTTCTTACTTTAAGTTAAGCCTTTTCGGGTCACTCTCATCTCCATCCTCTCTCTTCAGTTTGTGAAAACCCTCTCTTCTCCCATGGCTAAAACCTCAAAAAAATCCTCCGCCTCCACCAGAAAGAGCACCTGTTCTAAGGCAAAACCATCTTCAGTGACTCCTGAGCAAGTAGACCTAGGGTCTGATCATTCTGAGGGCTTCGCCTCTTCTCAAGGGGCGTTCTCTGAACACTCTCAACTCTTAGGAGAAAAAGCCTCTGGTAAGCATCCCATGGAGGATCTTCCTGTCTTCCACTCCAAAGAAATCAAAATTCAAATTCTCTGCTTCTCTCGATTCCGACCTAAATTTCTGGGATACCCCAAATAGGGATTCTTTTCTCTCTCTCAAGGATAAACCCATCGCCCATGGAAGAATTATGGATCTTGATGATAAGGAGTCCCTCAACTGTAAGGTAAAGGATCTCTTTGTGTATCAAGGGTGGGAAAGATTTCTCTCTATTTCTCGGCCTAAAGTGTATGAGCCTTTAGTCCGTATGTTTTATGCTAATTTTCGCTCTAGTAAACCTGATAAGCTTGAAACTCTTGTCCTTGGTAAACGCATTGTTCTTGACTGTGCCCTATTTGATTCTATTTTTCTCTGTCGTTGCACTAGTTGCCCCACTCTCTTTAAAAATATTTGGCCTGAGGACTTTGAAATTTCCTTTGACCAGGCCAAACAGTGCATTGCTGAAAATCCCTCTGAAACCCTTCCAAATCAATTGGGGCCTAGTGATGTAAGTTTTGAAACTCGGATTCTCGCCCACATTGTTTCAACCACTCTTCTCCCCAGAACTGGTTCCTTCTCCACCTTCTCTCAATAGGACACTTTCTTTGTCTATTGTCTCTTCACCAAACTCAAGCTCAAGCTATCCTCCCGGGTCATAAATTTTATAATTGAGAGTGCTGAAGATCACACCAGTTTAACCTTTGGTATGGCCATTACCCACATTATGGAAGCCCATCAAATCCCTCTTTCTGACTACCTTTTTGTCTGTGTTTCCAAGTCTTACAACTCTAGAGCTTTCTCTAGAATGGAGTATGTGAGTGTCAAGGGTGCTTGGGTTAAGAAGCGTGAGAGTGAGGCAAAATAGACCCCTTTGGATTCCAAGCCTTCATCTGCTGTTCCGCCACCTCTTATTAGTTCTGACCTAAGTGAGAAGCTAAGCTCCATTTACTCCCAACTCTTAGACATCAAGACTCTCTTGTCTGCTACTCAGTCAATTGTAGGTGCTATTCATGCTATTTCAAAGGAAACTGGGTCCGATATGTCTAAAATCAGAGTGGTTGTGCAAAGGGTAAGTGAGAATGCAGTTAAAGCCTTCAAGGAGGTTAATGAAAGGCTAGATGGAATGAGCGTTGCTGCAAACACCAGCTTTGAACAGTTGAAGGAAGCGATCTGCAACATTTTTTCCTGCGTCGCTAGTGTGGATGTGTTTTACAGACAATTTTTGTTTCAAGCTTGTTTTGGCTTTGTTTTGGGCTGTGCCCTTGTATGTTTTTTTTTTGCCTGTATGGATAGTTTTTTTTTTGCTTACTAATCCCTCTTTGCTGATGTCAAAAAGGGGGAGAATGTATATCTCTTTGGACTATTATGACAATCTGTGCAGGTTCAAGTTGACTATGCATAGACCTCTTTGGTCTGTAATGATAATATGTGCAGGTTCAAGTCGACTATGCTACATGCATAGATGGTACTCTTTGGCACTCTTTATTCTTTGAACAGGTTAAATCGATTATGCTGCATGCATAGACTTTATATGTATTGTATAGGAATAAGTCATCTATACAGGATACAGGTACAAGTCGACTGCACACATTGAGGGGGAGACCAAGTCCAGTTGACTACAAACATTGAGGGGGAACCAAGTCGACTAGTAACAAATAGGGAAGTCAACTGTTGTTTACTTCCTTACATCTACGTATATTATTTTGCCATCATAAAAAAGGGGGAGATTGTTAGATCATATTTTAATGATGCAATTAATATACATGTGCAGGAGTTCAAAGAAGTAAAGAAGAACTAGTGAAATGGTTGTGTCGAACAAGGAAGGAAATCTCTCACAAGGGAACCTACCTATAGAACGCACGGTGTACAAGGAAAGCTACAAATCTACATCAGCAAATCAAGACTAGCTCCGTGAATCTGGGAAATCAAATCAGCCATAACGAAGTGAAGATTCGAAGTGATATGTGATTGACGAAATCGCGGGAGAATAATAAAGTCTAGAAGATCCGGTCAGTGGTCAAGTTTGGAAGGTCCAACAATCAAGGAGAAATCTTGTTAATTCCATTGTTTGCCGAAGGAAAAGATCTCAAGAAAAGCAACGGATAGTTCCTTATTCTTGGAAAGAATCAATTCTTTCCAAGGATCAAAACCCTTGGGTTGACGAGCCTTCACCATTCATCTTTGTATAAATGTATTGTGTAACATCATCCTTAGATATACTTTGATCAAACCAAAATAACTCTCTTCATTCTACTGCAAACAAGCATATTAGCCTACATAAATCTGCTGTATAATAAGTCAGGGATAGAAAGAGGGCATACAACTGGTGAGGCATTGTATCAAACGAGTGCTAGAGAATCTGAGCGATATACATCACATCTGTACTCGAAAGAAAACTCATTTGCTTGAAGAGAAATCCCTTGCAACCCAAGGGGACTGGATTAGGATTCACATTGAATCCGAACAAGTATAAAATTCCTGGTGTCTTTAATTTTTGCATTTACTTTCTGCATATTACCTCAAACTGTTATATCTGCAAGATTGCTATATTTAGTCGACTACTAAAGTTTTAATTCAACTCAGTAACAATTAATTTCAAATAGTGACAATTCCCCCCCCCCCCCCCTTGTACTTTCACGTGGGTGACACACGGAGCAACACTCTCTCTCCGACCATGAATGCAACATCACGAACCTTACGATCAGCATAACTCTTCTGCCTTGACTGCGCAGAGCGAAGTCTATCCTGAATAATCTTAACCTTATCCAAGGCATCCTGTACTAAATTTGTACCCAATAAATGAGCCTCCTTCTGCTCAAACCATCCAAACAAGTGATCGACAGCATCTACCATATAATGCCTCATAGGGGGACCATATAAATGCTCGATCAGTAGCTGTTGTAGTAGGCAAACTCCACAAGTGGCAAAAACTGATCCCAAGAGCCTTCTAAGTCAATAACACAGGCGCAAAGCATATCCTCTAATATCTTAATAGTACGCTCGGGTTGTCTGTCCATCTGAGGATAAATTGTTGTGCTCAACTCAGCCTACGTGCCCAACACACGATGTACTGCCCTCGATAAATACGAGGTGAAATGTGTACCTCGATCAGAAATGATAGACACGAGCACACCGTGAAGACGAATGATCTTTTGAATATAAATCTCTGCCAACCGCTCTAAAGAATAAGAAACTGCCACAGGAATGAAATGCGCTCAGTTGGTCCGATTGTCCACAATAGCCCAAACTGCGTCGAACTTCCTCTAAGTCCGTGGGAGTCCAACAACGAAATCCATAGTGACACGCTCCCACTTCCACTCAGGAATCTCTATCTTGTGAAGCAAACCACCAGGTCTCTGATGCTCGTACTTTACTTGCTGACAACTTAGACACTGAGCTACGTATGCAACTATATCCTTCTTGATCCTTCTCTACCAATAATGCCGCCACAAGTCCTGATGTATCTTGGCGGTGCCCGAATGAATAGAATATCAGGAACTGTGTGCCTCCTCTAGAATAAACTCACAAAGTCCATCAACATTAGGAACGCAAATACGACCCTGCATTCTCGAAACCCCATCATCTCCAACAGTAACCTGCTTGGCACCATCGCACCGCACTATGTCTCTAAGGACAAGAAAATGAGGGTCTTCATATTGTCGATCTCTGATGCACTCAAACAAGGAAGACCGAGCGAATGTACAATCTATAACACGGTTGGACTCAGAAATACCCAACCTCACGAATTTGATTGGCCACGGACTGAACATCCAATGCAAACAGTCTCTCACCAACTGAGCTATGACTGATTGGACATGTACACATTTACCATCGAGCTACGGTCGGTCGAACAGTCATGCATATATCACTGAGCTACTTTCGATTGAGTAGTTATGCATTAACCACCAAGATATGGTCGGTCGGGAAGTCATGCATTTACCACCGTGCTACGGCCGGTCGGGCAATTACCACTGATCAATTGTGAATTCATGTTACGATATGGATAATAGTCCCAAAAAAGGAATTAAATATACAAGTATAACTAATATGCATATTATGGCCCGCAGAGGCACTTTAGAGGTTCAAGTTGATTCTTATATCTCTCTATTTGATGTTGGCTTATTGTTATGTTTCAGTTATGACTTACATACTCGATACACTATTCGTACTGGCATCATTTTTGTTGTGGACACTACTTTCATGCCTGCATGTGTAGGTAATATGAGGTTAACATTCAACGAAGGTTCGTTAAGACTTCACTTCATTCGGAGTGCAGCCGAGTCTATAAGTCATCGTGTTACAATTTTGCTATAGACTTATGGGTAGGCTGGGGCCCTATCCCGACCATCTTTCGATGTCAAATATTCTTTGAGGCTTTGTAGACATAGATTCATTATGTACTATATGTCCTTGACGTCCCGTGTGTATTAATGTTTTGAGAACGATGGTTCGTTGTACAGCATTTGCCCACTTACAATTATACATTATGAGTTGTCGCCATGTTGGCCCATGATAGTTACACAAAGAATGAGTTCAGCCAAGTCGGCTTATGTATGTTCTAGTTTTTGTCGAACGATCATGAGTTATAGAATGGTTCATCGAGCTTGTACGGTACAGGGTACAAGCCATGCCTTCTCAGGTTGGGACGTGATAAAGTGTTATCAGAGCAGGTCGTATCTTAGAGAGTCTACAAAGCCGCATCTAGTAGATTCTCACTTATGGATGTGTTGCGCGTCACACTTATAATTTAGAGGCTATATGACATTTAGGAAATGTTACCCTTCTTTCACTTTCTTATCGTGCCATAGAGCTGATTTATAAGAAGTTAGTATGAAGCTTCTAGCGGATCATGTATGCACTACAGGTGCAAGTATTACAGTAGAGCTTTAATGCATGGATGTAAATTCCACCTATGTGGAAGGGAAGTTATGAAAGAGACATAAGATATGATGTGAGATTTAAAGGTAAGTAAGGTAAAAGTGAAGACAGTACGAGATACTCAAGTACAGAAGGTTGTGAATAGTCCAGACTTTAGATATAAGGTTAGAAGCATCATGATTCAGTATTCAGAAATAGTAGTGGTGTCGTCAGTCGCACATCTTCCAGCCTATGCTTTCCAGGTACCGAGAGGTCTACTTACGAGAACAAAGAAGAATTAGAGGAAACATAATATCTCGCTTGAGGTTCTAGAATACCATAAGGAACTATATGGTGCTAGTAAGTTAAATGAGGTTGCGAGTAGTATGAATAGGTACGTGTAGGTTGCAAGCTAGAGTATGATAGAGCGACAAGGTTTTAGGTAGACATGAGTAAGGATAAGAAAAAGTGAGTGAGAAGGTGACAAGAATAGGTAAGACATCGGGATTAAGCCCATCAAAATGATAGTCGATGGCTTTCGTAGGTTATAAAAAGCTCAATATAGCTTGAATGAACTCGAATGAGTTTAAGACTAGGAGCATTTAGAAGAGATGGAATGCTGCCTTGGTAGTAGAATAAAAGTGTGAGTGCGATAAGCGATAAGAGGATAATATTTGGGAATATAGCCTTCGATTGAAGTAATGATTCAACGAGAAAGGATTCTATGAATTACACGGGATTAGAATACTTAACATAAGATGAATCATGTTGATATACTATGAAATATGATTATTGAAGTATAGTATCTTCCATAAGGTGGATCAAGCAAATAACTTTAGATGTTAGTCGACGAGATATGACCCCTAGTGAAAATGTATTAAGAAGTTTCAAGTTATCACTAGTGGATTATAGATCAACATTAAGATGAATCAACAATCGATGGATAAGAGTTCCGAGGCTATGAAACAGAATACCGCAATAGTGGTAAGTTCAACGAAGCACCAACAAAGAATTTCGGTACACCTATCGATGCCTAGAGGAATAATTTGTCATAATTCTGTATATATTTGCAAAGTGAGGCCTAGAGATTGACTAAAAGCTGAAGAAAAAAGAAGATAATTATCACGTAGGCGTGCATACAAGGACATGGTCGTACATGCTGCATGATAGAAGGTAGCAACAATTACGAGATTGGAAGAATTACGACCACAGGTTGTGGTGTGAGAAAGAGGTCTAAGGGGGAATGCCCTGGCCTTTGGATTAATTCACAGAACAGCTGCCTAGATGGCAAGGACAGAATTAAAGTATTTGCAAGAGTTGTAGGTTATGAGACTAATAAGAGCATCAGCCAACATTCGAGGACGAATGTTCTAAAGGGGGAATAATGTTACACCCCATGTTTTTGTACGTAAAAGTATGTCGTAAGTCAATTGATGTAAGCTTAGAAATGAGATCCTCTTTGAAATTATATAAAGTAAGTTAATAACGTTACCTTGGAGGTTTCAAATATTTAAGATCATGATCGGCAAGTACCGGAGGGTTAGAAGGTTTAGAAGCTAAACAAATCATAGAAAATAAGTTTCATCGAAAGTTGGAAATGTTATAACTCGTACTTTGGGGTGAGACTAGGGTGATTAACATGATAAGAAGGTGATTTTATGAGGTATTATAGTCCTATGATAGTCGTGTGTTAAGTTTTGAAGTCAGGAGAGTTATGAAACAAAAGTGGACGAAAGTCGCCACAAGTTACATTCATATATTTTACTGAAATTTAGGTCTAATGTCAATAAGTTTTTCTCCCAATATACTTGGAACTACACGGAGACCCACCCACCAAATTGAAGGCCTATGAATCTAGTTTCCAGCATATTAAAGCGTTTTCAATACGATATCGGAGTAGAGAGATATTTACGTTTTTGCGAGACTGTGCGGACTGGTATGTGATAAGTAGGTGCATCACCTACTTGCTTAAATGAAGGGACCAAATAAATCTCCAAAAAGGGGTGGATTGAGGGCGGCCAATGGGCCCTTTATATGGGATGATTCTCTCAAATTTTAAACATAATATCCTGAGAAAAACCTAGGGTAAAAAACCCTGGTACACCTCTTCCAAAAATCCCACACAAACCCTAGGTGATTTCGGGTGATACGAAGTGATTCTAGTGCCGAAAACCCCAGACAGCTTGCTAGTTTCCCTTTTTCCTTCTTGTAGCTACATTGGGGGACTGATTTTGGATGAAAAGAAGATAGGTTTCGCGGGTTCTACTCAGTCCAAGGTAAGATTATACTTCTCTTTCCCTTACTTAAGCTTCTACGAGTTGTAACTCGATCGGAAAGGCTAGAACTTGCGAGTTTCGAAAGAGTAATATGATGTTTGTTGTTGCATCACTATTGGATGGTTGTGAACCTATTTTTAAGTTGAGTTCATAGCTGGTTTATATGAGAAGAGGCTTAATTATGTACTATTGGTTGCTTTGATTGATTTGAATGAAAAGACAAGACGAAAACGTATTTTAGTAATCTGAAAAATTAATTTTGAGTTGTTGAACTTGTGCAACTATTATAGGGTCATTTTAAAGTTGTATTGTGACTAAAAATTAATAGGAATGATTGAATATGTGGCGGTTAATATGGTTGATAAATTCTGGAAGGGGGAAGATGTTTTAAACTATAGTGGTTTAGTCACAAATCGTGCTTGCCGCTCGTACTACTATTTTTTTTGAAGTTAGAATTGTTCTTACGTTGTTGAGGGCAGAATAGATAGATTAGTTGCTGATATTGTTGTTTGTTGTTGTTTTGAATTCGAGGAAAAGAGGAAATATAGGGGGAGTGTTGCCCAATTCTCCGTAAAAGAGCAACTAGCTTATAAATGTGTTTTAAGTTCTATTATGGTATTAACTATAGTTCTAATACCTTGATGTAGGTTGAAGTACTACGGGCAATTTATATTGAGTCATTACCTACAAAGGTATGTTAATATTAATCCTTCCTTCTTTTGCCATGATCCAGGTAACAAAACGTAAATGTAAAGTTATTCCATAAATAGTTATACTCCTAGTAGTTAAGGATGTCTACATTATTCATTCCTGTGAAATTAATTCAAAGCATATCCAAGTATGTTCCTAAGTCCCTATTGAGGCATACGATAAAGATGTCCTAATGATCGTAAAAGGCTCTTCATGCATTTACCACTGAGATACAACCGATTGAGCAGTTACGCATTTACCATCGAGTTATTGTCGGTCGGGTAGTCATGCATTTACTACCGAGCTACGGCCGGTTGGGCAGTTATGCATTAACCACGGAGCTACGGCGGCCGTGCAGTTACCACAGATCAGTTTGGCAGTCATGTTAGGATATGGATAATAGTCCTAAAGAGAGGCATTAAATATTAGCATGAATATCATGGCTCGTTGTGGCACTTTAGAGGTTCAGGTTGATTCTTATATCTCTCTCATTATTGTTGGCTTATTGTTATGTTTCAATTCCGCTTACATACTCAGTACATTATTCGTACTAATGTCTGCTTTCATGTCTGCAGGTGTAGGTAATCAGTTTGATAAGCCTCATAATAGACGAGGTTAGCATCAGCAAAGGATTGGTAAGACTCTACTTCATTTGGAGTGTCTGCTTTCATGTCTGCATGTATAGGTAATCCGTTTGATAAGCCTCATAATAGACGAGGATAGCATCAGCAAAGGATTGGTAAGACTCTACTTCATTTGGAGTGCAGCCGAGTTTATAAGTCATCGTGTCAGAATTTTGCTACAGACTTATGGATAGGCTGGAGCCGTGTCCCGACCATCTTTCGATGTCAAATACTCTTTGACGCTTTGTATACACAAGTTCATTAACAGTATGTCAGAGGCCTTGACGTCCCATGTGTATTCATGTTTTGAGTACGATGGTTCGTTGTACAGTGTTTGCCCAACATTACAAGTTGTGACCATGTTGGCCCATAATAATGACCAAAAAAATGAGTTCGGCCAAGTCGGCCTATGTATGTTCTAGTTTTCGTCGAACATACATGATTTGTTCTAACACCCACTGCCGACAGCCCGCCACTATCCCAGGAGACATTCTCAAAATAAGTCTAATCCGAACTCGTAAACTGCCATGACTCTGGCACCTCTATTACGGACTTTAGCCCATCGTGAATAAGAATTCCTTTCCATTATCTAAAAAATTGAATTACATCTATATAGCCTTTTGAATACGTCTCCAAGGATACTGGAGGCACCACCACACAATTTGCCGCAATTCCCTTTAACATTTGAAACCCCAGTTGACCCCGTTGATTATATTGTCACTGGGTACATGGAGACAAAGCATAGAAGAAGCTGTAGAATAGTGCCATGTTATATGGAGTGAGCAAATCGGAAAAATACACTAAGATAACAAATGTCGATGCATTTAGAACCAACGCCATGTGCAAAGTAATTGTTGCGCTAAGAAATAATTCATATGAATTAATTAAAAAGAAAAGCTTACAAAATTAAGTAAACATTGGGTATATTAGAAACGGTAATTTAGTTAGATCATAAACTTTTATATTAATGATAATTAGGTTAGTAGAATAATTCAACTTGCGCACACTTTGACGATTTCGTACCTGCTATCTCCTACCTACACAAGTACCGAGTACTTTTGCCACAAAGCTTAGGTACAAGAAAAAAAATTACCTAGTGTGTTTGGTCTGTGCTGGAATTTAAGCACCGTTCATCCACGATTTTCACCAACTTCATTGAGGTTACGCCACACTCTTAGGTGCAGCCATCAGACCTTTTATTAAACCCAGAATCTCATTACGCATCACAGAAACAGCACTTGGACTGACCTGTTCCAACTGGGAGAACCACAGAGTATCTGCATCTTGGGTTCCACTGCTAGCATACCATTGACAGATGACTCGTGCAATCGCTAAGACATACACGCCACAATCATAACCATTCACTTGCTTTGGCGTGCCTGGACATTCTTTGTAAGTGGCGCTGGATGCTGTATAAGGAAGAGTAACCTTGTATACTTGTTTGGCGTGATATTCATTCATGAACCCGTAGCTGCTGTCATGATGTACAAATACATTGGAGTTTCTCTCAAAAGCCAGTAAGCTCCAATGACTCCCACCTTCAGCCACGCACACATCAGAATTATTGTTGATAGGTAAGAGAATCAACTTCCTTCTAGAAAGATGAAGTGGTTCCATGAAATCCTTCAGGCTTGCAGGATCAGGACACTCTTTAATCCAGAAAGCAATAGAAGGTGGTACCAGCAATACGTCGTCAGATGGAAAGCTTGAGCTGAGATAGCTAAAATAGAACTCAATGATGCGGTCATTGAGAAAAATAGGACCATTGAGAATGTCCAAATCTGATCGTCTGAGAACAACATCGTTGTAGCCGAGAATCTTCTCATCTGCTTTGGATTTAGCCATGGTGCCAATGCCAACTCTATACATAGTACTCAAGAATTACATACAATAAGAGATTGGAAGGTTGGGGGGGGGGGGGGGGGGGGGAGTGAAATAAATTATCATTCTTATCAATCAGATTAGAATTTTCTTAGTACGACATCAACAGAACTGCTTATGATTTAAAAAATAAAAATCATCGCACCACCAATATTTTGACTGAAAAACCAAGTAAAAGGAAACATGGAATGTCCATAAACATTTAGGAGAAGAGATTCTAAATCTCCAACCAAATCAAACTTCAACCATACAAAACCTCCTCCAAATCCTTTGTCTCGTTATTGTCTGTTTTATTGTCATTAAACAGCTATTTTTAAAATTCCGAACTACCCCAACTTTCAAACCTTAAACGTAACCCTTCAAAAGCTATTTAGTTTCTTTCTTACAAATGATGAATCCCGAGTCGGACCATTATGATTTCTATTGACACCCTACCTAGCATCTGTGTCCCAACCTAGTTGTTCATATGGATGATGATATTATGACTAAAGATTTCCAGGAAGTGATTGAGGTACTAATGCACCACTTTACTAACTTTCATACCACAAACACTTTGGACAGCTTAAGAACTTGTTTGGTATAGAAATTGCTTAGTTAGGCAATTGGATATCTTGAACGAAACCAATATGTCTATCTACCAATTGACTCACCTCATACCTTTAAATTCAGCTTACTAGCTGAGGCTTTAACAAATCTAAGCGGCTACAGGAGATTAATCGTTCAAGTTGTATTGTCTTACCACCACATGTTCTTATGTTTCTTTTACTATATGCAGAATCTAGGATGCAGTAGTACTCATCCTTCAATCTATCACGAGTAACCTTGTGCAGAGACATCTATAAGAAAAAACCTAGAAATATTGAAGTTTCTTAATTGTATACGGCCTAATATTCTTATATGAAGATCCCTTCTACCATATCACTAACCACCAATCCATAAGTAGTTAGCTCTCTTATTTCTTCATTTTTCACATCAACAAAGCTAATAGATATAATTAACATTATTTTACAATAAGATTTGTAGTCCATTTCAATTGGTGTTTGGTTAATGCATTACACAATTTATCCAAATCAACAACATGATTCAACACACACCAACGCAGACCCAACATTACAACAACAATATACCCGGGGTCTGGAGAGGTAGGTCTGAGGAGGATAGTGTGTACGCAGACCTTATCCCTACCTTGTAAGGATAGAGAGACCGTTTCCAATAGACCCTCGGCTCAAGAATGCAGACCCTGCATTGATAGCTCTAAAAAGAAAACGCAATTGGTCAAGTCATGTCGTTTTCTCAATTCAAAGTTTCTCTTTCAAAAAAATATCAAATGGAAAACCTTATTTCTTTTTTAAAGATGAAATTGTACAACCAAAGCTTTGCAATTAGAGGAAGAAGAAAAATGTTTTTTAGTTCTCATAAGTCAGCAACAACCTTACTTTATATTGGGTACAACTGAACCCAATATTGCGACATGAAAATTTTAAGCAAATATTTATATTATAAACCCATAATTTCAGAAAAATATGAAAAATTCAGTGATAAGAACTTTAAATCATCATGTTTAAATCATGAGTCCGCCTCCATATGGATTATTGCAAATGAATCTAATCACTCGCCAACAAGGATAATAGGAAATAACACCCATTAACTAGTAAAATCAAATATCAAAATTCACAAAATAAAAAATGAAGAAGTTACAATTTGAAAAAATCATTAAAGGTTCCATCATAAATAAACAAAAACACCCACTGAGTTAAAGTTTGAGCCATGAGATTACCTCGAATGGAGCTTGGCCGAATCCTTCAAATCTTCTTGAATGCCACAATTATAAATCTTTAATTAATTAATGCGTATAAAATGGAGTAGTACTGGTGAGGTTAAGGAAGAATAAAGAAGAAGAAAATGTGGGACCAGTATTTTTGTTTTTGTTTTTTTATTTTGGAGCCCCTTATTTGAGATCTTGGCCAAACTTATCCCCTTATCTTTAGGGTATGTTTAATTTCGTCCTTATAATATAACTTTAAGCACATTTTGTCCTCTAATTTACAAACCTTGAGCAGATAGGATCCAGCTAACATGAAACACCCACAAACTGTTACGACTAACTTTAAACTCACTGAAGTGCACATGAACGCTGTTTAGGATCGCTCTTATAACCTTCCTGTATGGTGTCAAATTTGGCCCTATACGTCTCTACATCGAAGGGTACGCCCAGTAAGTATACGTCTCTACGCCGAAGAGTACGGCTCAGACGCAAGGACGAAGGCAACAACAGTCAGAATTCGGCGTCCTCGCTAGGAGGACGTCGACCACTTTTTGTATTTTTTTAAATTAATTATCATTCCAAGGAAGTCCTTTCCCTATATAAAGGGGATCTTCCCATTGTAATAGGGCATCAATGTTATTTTTTAATAATACAACTCTCTCATTTTCTCCTACTCTCTCTCTATCTCTATCTCCAACGAATATGTTCTCTTGAGTTCATAATATCATCTTATAATATCAGATCTATAACGATAACATCATTCTTACATCTCTAGGTCTATTATATTTGATTACGATTTACCCTTTCATATTTTTTGATTGTTTTCTAGCTTACAAAGTATATTCTTAACTTTTGAGTCAAATAATTTTGCGCCTTCTGTGGGGATTTCGAGAATCAAAATCATATTATCCACCTAGAGATTAACAACCTACCTTTCTCTACACCACGCGAAAACAAAAGATGGCGGAAAACAACAATAGATCGAAAGCTATAGTGGGTGTCACAGAATCTTCTTGGTCCTCTCAACGAGGCTAGTGACGACGTCATCACAAATGCAACCCCCAGCATCACACTAGGTGCAGAGATCTCATCTTCCCCATCTGAAGATCTGACGATCTTGCACGAAAAGGGAGCTTCCACATCTGTTGCTAAAGAAGCACCCTCGGTGGTTAAAAAAACTACTGGAAGAGTGGCTAACAAGCACCCTAAGTGGCTTGGTTGAGAAATCACCACAAGGCAACATCAGGCGTGTACCGACAGTAAACACCACCGCTGTCATGGGCGAACCTGAGGTTACACAAGTAAATAACCAACCCATCGAGGCACAGATCAGCGATGGTACGCTAACAGCAATCCTAAAGAAGATGGAAGAAATGGAAAATGAAAACAAGGCACTCCGCGACCAAATGAAGGTATACCAGGAGAGGGTCGACAAGATACCCGGAGCTCCCAAGTTGCTACCAAAACGTGACATGGGAAGGTTCGTAGAGCAACCATACACTGAAGAAGCTGCCCCTTACTCTATCCCGAAAACCTTCAGGATGCCTCCCTACTTGAGGGTGTACGACGGAACCACCGATCCCGAGGACCATCTGATCCACTAAGTCACTGTTGTGAAGGGCAACGACCTATCAAAAGAACAGGTACCATCGGTGCTGCTGAAGAAGTTTGGCGAGACGTTGACAGGAGGGGCCTTGACATCGTACTCTCAGTTACCAGCTAAGGCAATATCAACATTCGAGGAAATGGCGGATAAGTTCTTCACCGCCCATGCGGGTGCGAAGAAAGCGAAAGCAAGGGTCAACGACATCTTCGCCGTCAGACAAACCACAGGAGAAGGGCTCAGGGACTTCCTAGCCAGGTTTAACAGGGTAAGGATGAGTCTGCCAAATGTATCGGAAGGTATAACGGTCGCCGCTTTCCAGAAGGGGCTAAGCAGGGACGGTTCGAGGGCGACCAAGAAGCTGCTGAGTCACCTAATGAAATATCCCCCTACCACATAGGAGGAAATCCACAACGCCTATTGCGCCGAGGTACGAGGGACGAGGATGATCTCAATGGGTTAACTCAACGGCTAATGACGATACACTAAGAAACAAGGAGAGATCAACGCAACGAAGGACAATGAGAACAACTCCCACGCCCCAACAGAGACCGACATAAGCCATACACCAGATCCTCCCATCCGCCACCCAGACATACGGACGCGTTACAGCGACACGTCACCCCACTCTGAAACAAAAGAGGTACGCCTCCCTTATTATTCGCGCATAACTTTTCCGTGTCTCCTTTAGAAATAGTATACGCAATGGAGAAGCTAGGCACCAAGGTACAGTGGCCGCAGAAGATGAAATCGGACCCTGACACAAAGAAATCAAGCATCCTGTGTGAGTTCCATCAGGAACGGGGATACAATACCGAAGACTGCATAGGCATACGGCAAGAAGTGGTCAGAATGCTGAACCAGGGATACCTGAGGGAATTACTCAGCGACAAAGGGAAAATCAATTTTGCACGCAGATGGGAACAGCCCCGCGGGCCGCCAAAGCCGCCTTCCCCAACACGAACGATAAACATGATCGTCGGAGGTGGGGACGACTCAGTGATCAATCACGTCAAATTCGCCAACACACACAGACTGAAGCGGACCATCGCCCATGAACGGTATGACGACTTCGAAGATAGTATCACCTTCGATAAGTCTGATGCCGACGGTTTGTCTTTCCCTCACTATGATGCTTTAGTTATTACTTTGTGTATCGCTGATACGGATGTTAAAAGAGTCATGATCGACGACGAAAATGGCGCCTGTATTATCCACCCAAGGGTCCTTGCACAAATGGGACTTGAGGATAGGGTAATACCGCGCTGCATAACACTAACTGGTTTCAACAATACAGGGGAACGGACATCTGGAGAAATAACACTGCCCGTCTTAGCGGGAGGAGTCACGCTGGAAACAACTTTCCATATGATGAACCAAGAAACGGCGTACAACGTCATCATAGGACGCCCGTGGATACACGCCATGCGAGCAGTTCCTTCGAGCCTTTACCAAGTGATCAAGTTCCCTACCCCATGGGGAGTATTCAGCATTAGGGGAGAACCACGCACCGCCCAGGAATGCTACAAAATAGCTCAAGATTGCGCCCACACCCAACAACTGAAGGGAGCGAGTGCGGAGGCATAACAATTAGCCGTGTCGGGGACTAAAGTCGACCCGACAGCGGACGCCATTAGAGATCCCGATGTCGTAGAAGCCTGTAAAGCAACGGTCGAAGATCTCGACCCAGTCCAATTGGACGACACCGACCCAGCAAAGAAAGCATACATCGGACACGGACTCGCCAACCCAAGTAAGTATCGTGAATTCCTAACTAACCATGCAGATCTATTTGCTTTCTCCCATTCAGATATACGGGGGATTCCGCGAGACATCGCCACCCACAAGCTGAACGTCGATCCATTACATCCGCCCGTGCAGCAAATAAGAAGGAAATTCAATATCGCAATCAATGAAGCGGTCAGCGAGGAAGTAGACAAACTACTTGCCAACGGCTCCATCAGGGAATCAAAGTACCCCCAATGGGTTGCCAACATCGTCATGGTCAAAAAGAAAAACGAGAAATGGAGAATGTGCGTAGATTTCCCCGATCTGAACAAAGCGTGCCCGAAGGATTCATTCCTACTACCTCACATCGACCAATTGATCGACACCACCGCAGGACATGAGCTGTTGAGCTTCCTAGATGCCTACTCCACCTACAATCAAATCATGATGGCCGAAGAGGATCAATAGAAGAAGACTTTCATCACCCATCAAAGGACTTACTGCTACAAGGTAATGCCCTTCGGGCTAAAAAATGCAGGGGCTACGTACCAGAGACTGGTCACCATGATGTTCAAAGAGCAGCTCGGTAAGACTGTGGAAGTCTATATCGACGATATGCTGGTGAAGTCGACAAGAATAGAGGATTACATCAACCACCTGAAGGAAGCCTTCGGGTTATTGAGGAGGTACAGGATGAAACTGAACCCCGAGAAATGCGCCTTTTGTGTAGCCTCAGGGAAATTCTTAGGATTTCTCATATCACAAAGAGGTATCGAGGTCAACCTAGATCAGATCAAGGCAATAGACGCGATACCTGAAATGATGAACAGCAAAAAACAGGTGCAAAAGCTGATAGGGCGAATAGCCGCCCTATCTAGATTCATCTCGCGATCTTCTGACAGATGCCACAAATTTTTTAGCGTACTGCGAAAGGACAATGGGTTACAGTGGAATGAGGAATGTGTCGAAGCCTTGAGAAAGCTGAAATCGTATCTATCTTCGCCACCACTATTGGCCAAAGCAAATCCGGGCGAGCCCCTGCCGGTGTATTTGGCCGTATCCGAGTTCGCCATCAGCGTAGTATTGGTTCGCGAGACCAAAGGTACGCAATCCCCTATTTACTATATTAGCAAAACCTTAGTGAACGCTGAAACACGGTATCCATACCTTGAAAAATTAGCTCTGGCGTTGGTCGTAGCTTTACGGAAGCTCAGACCCTATTTTCAATGCCACCCCATAAAAGTAGTGACAACCTTTCCCTTGAGTAGCGTCCTACATAGGCCTGAGTTATCCGGCAGGCTCGCCAGATGGGCAATAGAGCTCAGCGAGCAAGATATCTCGTATCTTTCGAGAACCGCCATCAAGTCGCAAGTACTCGCCGACTTCGTAGACGACTTCAATGTAGAAATACTGCCAGAGGCGGAACAAGAGGCACATTGTGTCCCCTCCAACACCGACCTATGGCTCTTTACACTGACGGCGCCGGTAATGCCTTGGGATCGGGACTGGGACTCATTCTCGAGGTCCTCACGGGCGAAATAATTTGCTAGTCCATATGATGCCCCGAGATGACTAACAACAAAGCCGAGTACGAGGCTGTTATTGCAGGTATAAAACTAGCTATCAAGTATGGAGCTCGACGAGTCGTTCTCCATTACGACTCACAACTCGTGGTGAACCAAGTCACTAGGACTTACCAAATCAAGGAGCAGAGATTGCAAAAGTTCCAGTCAGAAATTCACAGATTAATGACTGAGCTCGACGAGTGCCGCTTCAAACAAATTCCGAGGGCGCGAAATGCTGAGGCAGACGGCCTAGCAAAACTGGCCGCAGCCACTAAAAACTTTGACAAAAAAATCGTGATCACCCTCCTTCATTCAGCCATTGATCATACTGAGTTACTCTCCTTAAATTTGACTTGCGACTGGCGCAACCAGTTCGTATCCTATTTGCAGGATGGAACACTCCCACCTAACAAAAAAGAAGCCAAGAAGCTCTACGTACAGGCCGCCCGGTACTGCCTGATAAACCACGAGCTCTACAAAAGGACTTTTGGCGGACTCCTATCCAAGTGCCTAGGGCCGCACCAAACGACGCCGTTACTCGAAGAAGTACACGAAGGTCACTGCGGCGCCCACACAAGCAACCGCACCCTCGTGCGCTGATTAATACGGGCCGGCTACTATTGGCCAACTATGAAAAAAGACGCGGCAGAGTACGTCCGCCGATGCGAACAATGCCAAAAGTACGCCCTCATGATGCACCAACTAGGAGAGCCCTTCCACTCAGTCACTTCCCCATGGACTTTCATCAAATAGAGAATGGACATAGTCGGTCCGCTACCAGTAGGACGAGGAAAGGTACGATTTTTGTTAGTTTTAACTGACTATTTTTCTAAGTGGGTGGAAGCAGGTGCGTACGCCCAAATACGCGAACAAGAATTCATCGCTTTCATATGGAAAAATATCATATGCCATTTTGGCATCCCCAAATAAATCACCTGTGACAACGGGCGACAGTTCATCGGGCAGAAGACAACCGAGTTTCTTCGACAAATGGCATATTAAGCGAATACTCTCCACACCATACCACTCCTCCGCCAACGGCCAAGCAGAGTCATCCAACAAAAGGATACTAAACATACTGAAGAATAAGCTCGAGGACGTCAAAGGGCTATGGCCTGAGCTACTACCGGAAGTGCTATGGGCACACCGGGCTACGCCCAAATCCTCAACAAGAGAAACACCATACTCACTGGTCTACGGAACCGACGCGGTCATACCGATCGAAGTCGGCGAACCAAGCTTGAGGTATTCATATACAAGCGGAGTAGAGAACGACATGAACAGACTTCAAGACCTCGATGAGGCCGAGAAAAGAAGAGAAATGGCCCACATAAGAATGGTGGCCCAGAAACAACAAGCCGAAAGGTAATACAACAAGAGGGCCAAAATACGACCACTCAAAGTGGGTGACTACATCCTCAAAGCCAAAACGTTGGCGTCAAAAGACCCAAGCGAAGGAAAGATAGGCACCAAGTGGGATGGACCATACAAAATCACAGCAGCAGAAAATAAAGGGGCATTTCAATTAGAGACAATAGAAGGAAAAATGATCCAAAACAATTGGAACGTTGCCCACCTCAAGTATTTTCATTTCTAAAAGGCGTCTCCCGAGTCTCACTCTTTTTCCCTTACCCGAGTTTTGTCCCAATTGGGTTTTATCGGGGAGTTTTTTAACGAGGCGGCAGAGGGGACACCTGGGGATACTTACGAAACAAGTTTATCACACCAGCCACTCCATACACCCTCCTGACTGGCATGACCAAGGGACTGGACTAGTGTGATCGCCAATGTATGAATGGCTACGGCCATCTCCAATGTAGGAACGGCTACGGCCATCTCCAATGTACGAATGGCTAAGGCCATCTCCAATGTACGAACGGCTACGGCCATCTCCAATGTACGAATGGCTAGGGCCATCTCCAATGTACGAACGGCTAAGGCTACCTCCAATGTACGAACGGCTTAGGCCATCTCCAATGTATGAATGGCTAAGGCCATCTCCAACGTGTAAATGGCTAAGGCCACCACCGTCAATAAGTCGACCCAACTCGACTACGACAAACGAAGTAAATTGACGATAGTCGAAGTCACGTATATGGCCAAGGCCATCTCCAACGTGTAAATGGCTAAGGCCACCATCGTCAATAAGTCAACCCAGCTCGACTACGACAAACAAAGTAACTCGATGATAGGCGAAGTCACGTATATGGCCAAGGCCATCTCCAACGTGTAAATGGCTAAGGCCACCGCCGTCAATAAGTCGACCCAGCTCGACTACGACAAACAAAGTAACTCGACGACAGTCGAAGTCACGTACATGGTCAAGGCCATCTCCAACGTGTAAATGGCTAAGGCCACCATCATCAATAAGTCGACCCAGCTCGACTATGACAAATGAAGTAACTCGACGATAGTCGAAGTCACGTGCATGGCCAAGGCCATCCCCAACGTATAAATGGCTAAGGCCATAGTCGTCAATAAGCCGACCCAGCTCGACTACGAAAAATAAAGTATCTCGACGACAGTCGAAGTTACGTATACGACCAAGGTCGCCCCAAAACATACAAAAGGCTAAAGCCATCATCGTCAGTAAGTTGATCCAGTTCGACTACGACAAATGAGCAACTCGACGACAGTCAAAGTTACATACATGGCTAAAGCCATCGACAATATTACGGCTAAGGCCGCCGTCGTCAACGGTCGCCAACCCTGTTCGATGATGGCATAAGGCACGTAAGTAGAAGACAAAGCAATGCCACTATTAATTAAAGCCTCTTCCTATCGGAGGATAACACAAGCAACATTCAAGAAGCATACTAAAGAACCTTAGAAACAAGCAAGCATCCACTCTACGGAGACGAGATACCAAAAATAAAAGATACAAAAAGAAGAGAGTAACAACAAAAGTATAACTTCCATTGTCATCAAATAAATACATGTACAACAGGACCCATTTACATTTCCAAAAACAGCAAAACAAAGTGAAGTACAAACCCTAAGGTGCTCCGCTATCCCGTTCAGCACCCCCCGCCGGTCCGTCGTTCCGTTCGCCGCCCCCGGCCTGATAAGTTGCTGAGATCCAGGACCTGGATCCTAGATGGTTAACATCTTCGAAAACATAGCCCGCCCGGTCTAGGGAATCGGAACTATACCTACAAGCTTCACGGGCGACCTGATCTATACGCCGCTGATCCTGAATCTTCGCCTCAGTAGCTCGGCCCACAACTAAGAATTCTTCGAACACGACAAGCTTAGCTTCGGCGTACACCCACATCTCCCGCGCCTCGCCATGCACACCCTTGTTGGGCCTGGATGCAATAGTGTGCTTAAGTTCCTCAACTTCAGCCGCCTTGGCATTAAGCTCGGCGGTCAGGGCAGCGACCTTGGCTCGCAAATCAGCGGCTTCCACTGCTACCCCACGACCAACCTCCAGTTCATCTTCCTTTGACTGGAGGAGAGTCTCCAGTTCAATATTTCGAGCCAAAGCGGCCATCAGCTGGTCATCAATTTGCTCCAACTCAACTACCCTTCACCTCAGCTGGGCGTCGGACTGCTCCAAGCCCTCATGAAAAACCCAAAATTGCGGGTCCTGTTTGAGTAGGTCCGCCAGCGCTTGATGCTTGGCACGGCATCGCCGATACTTCTTTACCACCTTGTTGCAGGTGGCGGCCTTCCTTTGCGCTTGCCGACCCCTCTCTATCTCCAAAATTAGAGTCTAAAAAAGAGGAAAAAGAGAAAAGGCAAGTCAGTATGCACCAAAATTCACTTTACGATACATGAAGAAAATCAAAATATGCCTGGAAGGCCGCGCCAACAAGTCTCCGAGATAAATCCCCGTCGCTAACACCTTTTAACATCTCGCGCTCAACGGCCGCACATAGAAGGGTCATATCTGCTGCGGCCTATTCGCTGTGTTACAACAGGTTATACCCGCCTGGAATCAGGATTCGGCGGTTAGATCCACCCGCCGTCATCCCCACGGGGGCTGGACCTCTCGTTAGTACATCTGCATCTGCGGGGGCGACCTCAAGGTCCACCCTCTCACCATCACCCACTTCTTCAGTGGCAGCCGACGAGCCACCCTCTGGAACATATGCTGGAGTGGCGTCAGGAACTACCCTTCCTTGGGAAGCCGACCTCCCAGAACGGATGGCATCGGCCATAAAAACTGGCCTCGACTCCCGATGGGGCTCACTCGCCCCCTCATCTTCTGTAACTATACCCTTGCCAGTCATCAACCGGCGTCTTTTCCTTTCTGGAGGCTCCTCGCCCTCGGATGTCTTCTCCACAGGCCATGGGGATGGCGGTGAAGGAGTTGCTTCACTTGTGGACGCAGCCGTGGGTGCAACCTCAGGTTGAGGAACCTCTGGAACGCCGTCACTGGGCAAGCCACAAGGTATGTATTTGTATTCAGAGTTAGTCCTCACCTCAGGCGAGGTAACGATGCTCTTCTTCTTCTTATTGGGGCGCTCCGACCTGCCAACACGAATAAGTCAGATAACGAAACCTAAGGAAACCCCCAAACCATAATCAAAGGGTTAGCTGGTGGGCCATATCGTTCAAGAAACGCAGCCCAAGTGTGGCATTCCTCCGCATATGGAATCACTCCACCCACCCACGACCTAATATTTTCAATGAACCGAGATGGAGAAGCCCTCGCTGCAAAAGGGGGGGGGGGGTAAGCAAAAGAAATCACACTGGCCGTACGGTTAAAATCGCAAATAGTCCTGAAAATTCTGCAAGTAAAAATACTTACGTTCTGGATTCCACCTTTCCGGGAATCCTTTGGGATTAGACACAAGGTGCTTCATCCTGATGTAGAAGAATTTATGCCAAAAGCGGCGGTTAGTCTTGTCATCGGCTTTAACAACTAAGCCCCTTGTGCCACAACTTTTCAGCTGCAACATGGTACCTGTCAGGTAACCTGGGCTAAATAACTGTAAGAGGTGGTGGACCGAGATGCTGCACTCAGCCCTGGCCGCATAAGTGGTCATAATACGGCACACCTTCAAAGTGTAGGGAGTGAGCTGAGCCGGGCACACGTTGTAAAAACGACAAAGCTCCTCCATTAGGGGGTAAATTGGGAGACTATAACCGATCAAAAAGGGGTACTAATAGAATGTGCAGTACCCAGGCCGATGCACATTGGCATAGTCCGTCCCGGCCGACACCATCTCCACGTGGCACAGAATATGGTACGTCTCTCAAATTTCATCCAAGTTGGATTGTAATAACTCGCTGTGCTCCCATGGAAGGGTTGGGCTCCTCATTGGAAAATCCCTACGAACATGTATCTCCTTCGGAAGGACGTTGTCTATACTAAGAGGAACAAGGGCCTTCTCTGCCTTTTTCCCTTCACCAATGGAAGATGGTGGAACCCTAGATGGGGTATTACCCTTGGCCTTTTTACTACTTTGTCCACGTTTTGTCAGGATATTTTCTATGAGAAGCAAAGCTCTAACAATAAGAAATGTGGTTTCAAAAGAAATGGAAGGGTCTCATACGAGATAGTAGTTACTAGAGAGAAAGATAAAATAGGAAGCAGAAAAGTTCAAAGATTCGAAAGATAAAATAGATTGAACCTTCCCCTATTTATAGGGTTAGGATGCACGGAAATCAAAGAGGCATGATTCAAAACGGACGTAGAAAACCAAAACATCACATCAGCACCTAAACCGTCTCGGGAGCAAGTATAATTATGACGCATGCAGGCAATGACGTCATTTCAAAAAGGGGGCCACGCGTCGACGGCTTAACGATGCCATATATATCCCCTCACTCACGTCATCACCCCCACAGTAAGGTCAAAATTTTCTAAAGACGAGGTTTGTATTTCCGCCCATTGAAGACGTCTACTGGATACACCTCCAACGAGTGGAGGGACTAACTGTATGGGGTCAAATTTGGCCCTATATGTCTCTACGTCGAAGGGTACGCACAGTAAGTATACGTCTCTACGTCGAAGGGTACGCCCAGTAAGTATACGTCTCTACGCCAAAGGGTACGGCTCAGACGCAAGGACGAAGGCAACGACAGTCAGAACTCAGCGTCCTCGCTAGGAGGACGTCGACCACTTTTTATATATTTTTTAATTAATTATCATTCCAAGAAAGTCCTTTCCCTATATAAAGGGGATCTTCCCATTGTAATAGGGCATCAGTGTTATTCTTGAATAATACAACTCTCTTATTTTCTCCTACTCTCTCTCTATCTCTATCTCCAACGAACATCTTCTCTTGAGTTTATAATATCATCTTACAATATCAGATCTATAACGATAACATCATTTTTACATCTCTGGGTTTATTATATTTGATTACGATTTACCCTTTCATATTTTTAATTGTTTTCTAGCTTACAAAGTATATTCTTAACTTTTGAGTCAAACACTTCCCTCTATAATATTCGAATGATCTCCCTTATTTTTTCCTTCTTATATTCGAATGATTTTAGTATTTAACCAAAGCAAAGTTAGGTGGAGAAATCCATTAGTACCCCCACTCACGCACAACTCCTTTGGAAAGAAGGTATGGCTAGATGCACCACACATAATTATCAACACATGCAACTCTTTTGATTACTCCCTCCGTTTCAATTAGATAGGTAGTTTGACTCGGCACAAAGATTAAAATGAAAAAAAAAACTTTTGAAACTTGTGATCCTAAAAAATTAAGGGGTAAAAGCTTTATGGGGCCATGACATTGTGTAAGCGATAAAAGTTTTTCATTAAAAGTGAAATGAGTAAAATGAAGAGTTTAAAGTTGAATTATTTTTAAATTTAAAAATGTTTCATTTATTTTGGAACATATTAAAAAGAAAAATACCTCATCTAATTTGGAACAGAGTGAGTAGTTTATATAGGGGAGTATGAATGGTGTTTGTTATGAATAATCTAGCCCAGCCCAATATGGATACTGACAAGGATATCACACAAATTAATATTGGGCCGATAAGAAGCAGTTGGGCTAGGCCTTCACAAAGGTTACTCTGGGATCCATGCGGAGGGCACTTTGTACTCATTAAATAATATATGGTAACACTATCAATAGGCTATCATGAATTATGTGCAAAGACATTTATAGTATCTTCCCATCCCCAATTTTGTATCAGTCTTTCTCATCCCCATACTTCTTAGTTCCGTTGCAATCTTCCTTACTCTAGTTAGTGTGTCATCTACTCTTAGTTTGTTTAGTTGGTTATCTTAAGAAATTTATATCACAATAATTTTTTGATTATTTTATTGTGTATAATTAAAAATATACTTTTTAAAATAGTTCCATTCATCTCGATTTCTCTTTGTATTGATTCGATTAATTTTCATAACTTTATTTATAAATTATCACGAAATACATAATCAAACTATTATTAGAATATCTCATTTGTTATGTTAATCATTAAATAATGAAAATTTAATCTAACCATGGTTTGTTTGGCAACGATAAAGAAAACTGCAACATGTTGTTGTTCAATCATAACATGGTAATCTAAACTTTGCAGTGCTGGAACTGAATTTTAAGATCACTTAGGGTTAAAAAAAATTTATTGAATAGAAGTAGTTATATGTTTGGTTAAAAGTGATAATGCTAGAAATAAGCACTTGTATGTATATTTGATGAAAGCACTATTTTATTTTAAAATAACTAAAATCCTTAAATCTATTAACATGAAAGTTGAACGATTAATTACAAGATTTTAATTCTAAGTTAATTTTCGTACAAGTTAATTAATGTCTCAATTGATTTCAAATTTTTAATTTATTAGATAAAATTATTTTAATTAAGGAGAGATCTTTTTTTCTTTTGCACATATCGTTGGTGTATATTTATATATAAGTTCCATAGCTAGAAACTAAACACCAAAATTCACATGCTTCTCTTAAAATTTTAACTATAATTAACTATATAATAAGTAAAAATCCCTTGGACAATCAAGGGTAAATCCATCATTTCATTGTAAACCACCTTTTGTTAAAATTAGTCTACTTCCCAACGAGTAGACATCTGTAACGCACTGTGCTCTTCCTTGATCGTCCATAATTTATAGCCATCAGAAAATTCACTCCAGTCTTTTTAGAGTCCCTCTCTCTGTGTTTTGTTACTCTTGTTATTTTTCAACACTAGCGGATATTGGCATCAACTTCTCAAATTCTTTTATGATTGTACATACTTGTCCTAAGAAAGTAGAAATCCTAATTTTCGTTTCTTCAAATTTATCATCTGCAATATCATATCATAGAAATGAGATGTTCATTAGTGTATAAAGTGCGAGATTTTTCCCAAACTAAATGACATGTTAGGCATCAATTTGAAATTAATAGATCACCACATGATACTATATAACTGAGCATCAATCTTCTCCCAAAGTTCTTTAGCCTTTTCATCTCCCTCACCAGTCGTTTTGGTTAAGTGCGAACACCTTGACCCTTGAACTATAACTCAACCGAGGAAACCCAATCGAAGTAGTTTAAACTTCCCATAAGGGTTAGGAAGTAATCATAACACAAGTGTTGTTGCAGTCCAGGACTTGTGTGTTAGTCTCAAGGTTTCACGTATTAATTTTGATGTTAACAAACCAACATAATTATTAATCAAAGAAGTAATCTTATTTTTGCACAGGTTTATTCAAGAAAGAAGATGCGGGTAAAGATCCAAACAAATATAAGAAAGAGAATATGATAGAAGAATTTATGGCCGAAAATATATTAAGAAAGATTATTTTCAGAGATTTGATCTCCAAGCGTCATAGAAGGAATAATATTTGCAAGTCCAATTTCAAATATCAGAAGAAGAATCTACACAAATTATGGAAGGAAAGTTTTCCAATATCTTGAAAGGAAAGTTGCTAAAATTATGAAGAAGATCTATTATTTTGTAGAAGGAAATTACTATATGAAAAAGATACTACAAGGCCAAGGAAGAATATATTTTCTATGAAAAAAATATTTTATGGATGTAGTACGATTTATATTATGGAAGATTATTTTCCAAGATCAAGAAAAGAAATATTTTTAATGTAATAGGAGTTCAAAGATGCTAATATTATTTATGGGAAAATATTCTTACTACAGTCCCTCCTTCGTTATAGAAAGAGAATATTTGTATGGCTATAGTACGATCTATGGTTTGGAAGGTAGATTAAATCAAGGATATGAATATAAAGTGATATAAGTACATAGAAGATACTATGGAAAGGAGTAATACCAATCTTCTCAAAAGGAAAGCCTTCATTACGAGACTACAAACCAAGGACGGTAACGGTGATCAACTTTCGGAAAGAACGGCAAATTAAGGAGCAAAGGAGATAAAGAGATCCGTATCTCATATGTCACAGATTAAGGAGTAAAGAAAGATCCTTACTGGACTATACTTTGGAAGCCACAACTATTAAAGAAGACTCATACACTATCCAAGTTAAAAAAAAAAGGCTACAAAGTATGGCCAAGTTCATGCACTAATGAAGAGTTCGTTGGAGTATCAAAATATGGAAGGAAATAATTCTCAAAGTCTAAGAGAATCAAGGAATTGTCAAGATTAATTACTAAAGCTAATCAAGAAGCCATCTGGACAACTTTCAAGGCTAATTGTGAAAGCAAATGTTTGGAAAGTTTCATAAAGCACGGTCAGGAAAAGGCTTTGGACAGAAATTACCCTTGGGCTATGCAATAGCTAGAACAAGTTGAAAAGGCTATATATATAAGAGTTCACAGAAGAGAAAAAGGACGCAACCTTCTATACGATTATCTAACCAATTACAAATTCTTTATTCTACTCTTAACAATCATTGTAATTCATTTTTAGGTTTACTGTGTACACAAAAGAGAGAAGAGAGACAGAAAAATATTGGAGAGGCAGTGTGTACAAGAAGTTGTGTCATTGTTCATTTCTTTGGTGAGTGAGTGAAAACTAAATGGTCGTTGTTGGTGAACCAGTGAAAATCAACTCTTGTTCGTTGTTGGTGAGCGAGTGAAAACCAACCCTGTCAATGTTGCTGGTGATTGCTGAAAACCACAAAGGTGTCACGACATCGGTTCGCCCTCCGTGAACTGTCGTGATGGCACCTAGTCTCTACGATTAGGTAAGCATAACAAGTGCGGAAAAATAAACTAAACTTGTGGAAGAAATAACCAAAAACAAAATAACTGAATGGAGACAATAGTTATAATGCCACTCGGCATATACAACACAACATTCTCAAACCAAGTACACTATCCCAAAACCCGGAATCTCATGAAACAACAAGCCTTTGAATATCTAACGGTGTCTAACTCCAGATTTGTCTAATCAAAGAAAAGAAATACAGAAGGTCTAATACTTAAAAGCGAGAATAGAAAGGGACTCCTCAGTCTGCAGATGCGGCATATATACCTTGAAGTCTCTACAGAAGCGCCTCGCCTCAAGGATGATAAGACTTAGCAAAAGTACCTGGATCTGCACATGAAAAACATGCGCAGAAGGGGCATGAGTACACCACAGCGGTACTCAGTAAGGGCCAAGCCTAACCTCGGTCGGGTAGTGACGAGGAAGGTCAAGGCCCTACTGAGGTTAAATAAAATATAAGGGTTAATAGTGTGAAATAAAACAGTATAAATAAGTGCAAAAGTAAGAAATAACATTAAAAATGAAAGAACAACAACAACTAGAACAGAGACAAATAAACCATGGAAAGATATACAACTCAACACAGAGATAACAATCGGGGCACCTTCCAGGATATCGTCTTGTAGTCCCAATTACAACTATACAATGGATCTCCCGGGATACCGTCCCATAATCTATCATATATGTGTCCAAAGGATCTCTTGGGATCCCGTCCCATAGTCCAACTGTAAATGCGTGGGGGATCTACCGGAATCTCGATCCGTAGTCCCCAAATATAAATACCTAGTACTGGGGGAATCTACCACGTGCATTCCCGTAGTTCCCTATAATTGTGCAGGGGAATCAACCAGGAATCTAACCCGTAGTCCCAAAGTAAATGTGCATGGGGATTTACCGGGGATCTAACCCATAGTCCCAAGTAAACAGACGGGGGGGGG